>JAUIMW010003046.1:0-10000 GCA_033557785.1 Enochrus cinctus | reverse complement strand
AGTAGACGTACATCAAAAATGTACGTCCGTCCTTAAAATTTTGTACGTATGATATAACTCGTAAAAGGTTTTTTTTTTTTGAAATAGATGTGCTGCAAGACCCTTTGATATTCTCTATTGGCACTAGCTCCTTTGAAAAAGACAGAAATATGTAAAAATATATGTGTTCAGTTGTAAATTTTCAATATTGAAGTGATATAATATAATAATTTATAAATTTACTTCCAATTTTCCAAAATTTATAGCTACATTAAATTAAATTTATTTGTGACATAGTACAGAGGAGAAGTACAACAATTTTTTTATTTTGAAATCTTTGATATAATATATAAACACAACTCCACCAACCAGTGAGTCGAAAAAAAGTTATTCTTGATCTGAATTGCTATCATATAAAAAGCTACTGCTCTGCACTCACCTAGTATAACAAGGCTGAAGAAAGGGCGAAACGAGGCTCCTAAAGGAAGTACTCCAAAGAGCAATCAAATCAGACAAAACTAGGAAACTTGGGTCTCTCAAAAATAGCCCACACAGAGACTGTTAAAAAACGATAAAACTTGTACTTAGTACTCATTTTCCAGGATCTGTGATACTAGGGCCCTACAAGGTAAAAGAACTCAACGACTGCCTTTGATGGAAAGGTCTTTGATTTCTGAGAAATCAAAGAAAAAATTTCGATCGGTCTGTATCATCGTTGATCTAAAAAGACCACCTCGATTCTTCATTATGGAGGGTGATCAGCATACGGGACGAAGAATTGAGCCCTTAACCGATGTTATGGCGATATAAAAAGTCTTTGCTCCAATCTATCAAAAGAGTCGTGTAAAACAGGTGTAGGCCTAAAAAGAGCGTGGTGTCTCCCTCACTACCCTTTGTAGTGGATGAACTACTGCGGAGATTAACTTCAGGGGGCTAAGACTATGCTCACAACGAAACAATTATGGTAAGTTTAGGTGCCTGGAGACCTGGATCCCGTTCCAGTCCAATTTAGATTGTTAAATAAACAAATTGTGTATTGTTCATTACAGTACATGATTTGTCATCATTATTATCACCACTATCTTACAACATCAGGAACCTCCCCAACAGTAGTGGCAACGGTATGATGATGATAACAAGAAGTAATGTAATGAATGGTTTATGTATATCGAGTTTTCGCTCAATTTCATTTTGTAGAAATATTTCTTGAATTGGCAATGTCCTGCAAGAACCATCTGAGTTTTGCTCTTCCTAGTGACAGAAGTTCTATTGACCTGGCACTACTCGATGTGCTCAAGCTGGTCTTGAAATGTTTTTAGCCTGGTATACCTACCAAATGCCTTTATTTCCTGTTTTAAAGTTTCATAGGATACACAATAAGCTAGCTCCGGCCCTATGAATGCCCTTACGTTTATACATTTTTTATATTTTGAGATTGCTTTTTATGTTTTGCCTTGTTGGGTAAGATATAGTTAGAACACTTCAGTTTCCTTACTCACTTCTTAAATCTATAAATATCGTTCGGGTTTCATCATCAATGTTCTGGAAGAATTTAATCGTTGGAAAAAAACTCTATACTCAAAAAGTCTTATTTCTCATATCGCAATAACATAATTTTTTGATTGTGTACTAAGAGTCAACTTAAGAATTGGCACCACTTCAGCCCACTTTAAGATAAGACAGTCATCAGGCCCATTTTGCTGCCTCATCTTTAGCGGCGCCTACAAGAGCAACGTATCATAAGAACCCAGAACAAATTGCTCTGTTTGGTGTGTGGTACAAACCGATTCACCATGGTAGCTGAGCTTCACGAAAAAGCTTGCATCCCCACATAAATGAATTCATACAGGAGATGACAAATTCTTACATCAATTTAGATTGATATATACAAAGGACCATGACTAAGAATTTGAAAATCTCCATCAACAAAATATTCTTTGAATGAATTATTTTTATGAAAGTTGAAATATACATATATATACACCCAATGTATCCCATCGAAGATTGGAATATTCTTCTCATTGTGTACACCTAGTATATCAATCGATGGTTATTCCACTCATGGTTTACACTCTATAAATCCATCAAAGGTTGAAATAATTTTCTCATCGTATATATCTTGTATATCCATCTAAGGTTGAAATAATCCTCCCGTGGTGTACACCTAGTATATCCATTAGATGTTGAAATATTCCTCTCATGGTGTACACCTTATATTTTTAATATTATTTCCCAATTAAATGATTGATTTACTAATAATGTACCATTCCAGTAGATAGAAATAAATAAATTTAAACGCCTAGATCAATTTAAACACCCAGATCAAATGAATGGTCCGGATCAATTTAAATGCCCAAATGAAATGAAATATGCAGAGTAAACAACATTAATATTGGAAAATAACATATTAATATTAAACAACTATAATTCATTATTTTATAATTACTCAATAAATAAATGGTTTATAAATTAATTCTTTTTAGCAACGATCTCATATAAAATTTATTTGTACACACATCATAAGGCATACGTGCTTCGTGATACCTCTGTCAAACTCCTTTTTGTTTATTTGAAATGAATAATTTAAAGTTAGTTGAAGCCTATAAGAAAAATTAATGTTCTTATTTTATATAAAACCACAGAAGGAAACTCACCTGGAACAGCACGTGTGAGAAGAACGTATGGCAATGAGGAAAAGTGGTGGACCAAGTTAAAAAAAAACCGTAACCCGTAGTAAAAAACTTTTTTTTAATTGAAAACCTTACCTGTAGGATTTAAGAAGCTATAAGTAGGAATCACAACCTACCTCGCCTTCTTGCAATAGAAAATACTGTTAAATTAATAGTAAATTTAACCTCTCCACCCTAACGTGTACGCTGTTAGGGTTGATTATTAACAACGGTGCCACATGAAATAATTATACCACTGCGCCTTTTATAGTACATGTGTGTATCATCGTAACCTAAAAGAAATAACTTTATTAATTAAATATTTAAATAATACAATCGTTATGCATACCTCCTGCATTACTTCATTGTCGAAATGGCATTATCTACTTTTGTCATCATTAATTTAAAATTGGTCAAAGCATATAAGAAGAACTACTGTTATTATTTAAACAATAAAATATTAAACAGCATACCTGTAATAGTACACGTAAGAAGAACGTAGAAAAATGAGGCCAAACCAACGACCTGTAATAAATATACGTTATTGTTGCAACAGAAAACTATAAATTAATTAATTACACTTACCTGTTACACTGAAGAGGCTGTAAGTAAAAACACACTCCACGTTGATGTTTTACCTTAATTTAACCATAAATAATGTACGAAAGATAAATATACAGAATATAAATGCAATTTAATATAAAAGGTACAATTTGCAATCACGTAATACCATGATATTGCATACTTTTGTGAAAGTCTTCGATTGTGAGGTCTCCGAGGTTTTATGTTCAAGTAATTCTCTTTTATCTTTGTCTTTCACACTGTCATATTTAGTATATATGTGTTTCGTCCTTTTCCCCACATTCTCTGCATAGCGATTCCCAATTTCAATGTGTGGAAGTGTTTCTTAAGTTCACAGTGTTCTGCTATAAATCTTGTCAACCACCTCAGCTCCGCTAATCCTAGTGACAGTTCTTTCGCACTTTTGCATGTGATTTAACTACCTTCTAAAGTACTTTGGCTTACTCAACCGCTTATTCTGACGATGAAAATCGTTTTACTCGCAGTTTATTTTTAATTAGTGAGAACAAGAAGAAATCATTAGCTCACAAATACTCGCTTGTTTCGAATGATGTGTGTGAGCTCACTTTGCCGTGTTGCAAGATGATTCTTTGTTATGCATTAGTTTCTCTCGGCTTACTGAAAACTACTGGCAAACAAATGGTCTTATATCGCGCCGAATTCAGGGTTTTTTGATTATCGAGAGTACCATTTGTCATATGACCGGTTTTCGTGAAGAGACATGTCACAATTTGCTTCGAGAACGAGTAACTTTTTTCGGCTTTTCTTCACATTGATACGCCCAAACTACCAGTTGGCCTTTTCTTTCTGGTTTATATGCATAAATCCACGACTCGTCATCTGTGGAGATGATGTACACGGCTTTGATTGCAACGTAGTTGTATTATCACTTTACGGCACTAATTGATACGAGCAGTTTTTTGAGTGTCAAAAAATTTGGAATCCAACGTGCACATGTTGGTTATTCTAATGCTAAACATGTTTCGAATTCACGATATCATGATATGACGATCTCCTTCAATCAGTTTTTGCACAGCATCGATGTTCTTCGACGCAAAAACTGATTTTGGCCGATATTATTTAACGTGAGTAAACTACAGCCAAGTTTGAATTCACTGTAACAGCGATATACTGTGACTTTGTATAGTGCTTCATCCTGGACTAAGTTGACTGAGCTAGACAATGTTTAAAGTTCTAAGAAATTCCTTTGTTTTCTTCAAGGCCCAGAACTTTTTCCTTATACGACCAAGGTTCTTGTATAATGACGACATCTATGTGTTTTTAAACATAAAACCTTAAAGGGCAGCATTAATATGGCTCTTGCATGGCGTAAGTACTAATATGATCATTTTCAATTCTGGTTAGCTTCGATCGAGGAGGAGGAGGGGTATGTTTTTCCATCTTTTTCTTTTCCACCACTTTGGGCTTCTTCTTGTCCCATTCCTGTAGTGCTTATTCATTCTTGCGCAGTCTCCCTTAGTTTGTTCCAGGACTTTTGAAGTATTGGTACAATTACCTGTTGTTTTGATCCTTCCTCCGGTTCATTACTTTCTAGTCTTTGTATTAAATTTAGGAATGTCTCCGGACTCTTCCTGACTCACCAGCACACATAGCCAGTCTAAAGGGTCGGTCCGCAAAGTTGATGAATTTCATCCGGTAATAACAGCTAGTAAAATAAGGAAACACATCATCCCCATATGCTTTACTGCAGAGCTTTTTACAGTCTCAACCCATCAATACTAGAAAAAATCATGCACAAAAAACAGTATGAAAATAAAGATTTTGATCAAAAACACATACATATTACTCACAAGAAATCCAATAAGTCAAATTGAAAAACAAACAAAAGAAATAATAATTAAACTACAAAATTCTAAAAAAAGACAAAGTTACAATAGACAATTTAATAATCAGACATCCATCTACTCTACAAATTTAATTCCTGCCAGAAATATACAATCAAAAATTAGCCAAAATTATAACGTATCAAAATTTTAATTAAACATTTTATCAAAAATTATAGGAAAAGAACAATTTTCTATTAAAAATTCTGTAGATTTGAAGAATAAAATAAAATAATTCACTATTACACAAAACCATATTTTATTATCACTAGATGTCACTTTACACTAACATTCCTATGATTTTGCAATTCAAATTATACATAAAAGATAACACATTGTAAAACCTTAACGAAACTACAATTTACTGAAGCTGTAAAACATTTTTTCAAAATAAAGACTATTTTTACCAACAAACATTTGGTGTAGCTATGGGTAGTTGCATCATCAACACCTAGTTGTGGAAGATTTAGAGGACATTTGCTTAAAAAAATTAAAAATTAATCTTTTTTTTATTTTCAGTATTTATCTTTTAAACAAAATTGACGAAATTAATTCTAATGTTAACAGTTATAGCAAAAATTTAAAATTTACTTTCGAAACCGAACATCATTTTAGACAAGCAGTTATTAACAACAATAATCAAATAAAATAAATTGGTACCAAAATAACACAATAGATAATTACTTACGAATTTCAGATGTTTTAAGTAAAAATTACGCATTAAACATTATTAAAAATTCAATAAAGAAGCGAATATAGTTCCATTATAATGATTATAAATCTTTAGAACATAACACTTATAAAAAACACACCATTACCATACAAAAACAACTTAAAAAACATAAATTACATGTAGCTTTTAAATTTAATAAAAAAGTTTGTCAATTTAACAAACATGACATTGTACATAAGATTCAATGTAGAAACTGTAACTTCTCTTAATGTGGACAATCATCAAAGTTATTAAGAATAAACCGAGATAAAAATAGTGTTAGACATAACTAACAAAACAGGTTTAAGCATATGTGCATACGAAAACCAACATATATTTGACTTTGGTAATTCATAAATACTGTCGTATATAAAAACACAAACACATTCATTTTTTAATCTAGTTGTTTCTTATTTACATTCCTTTAAAACATTTTATAGTTGTTTCCTCACTACGCTGACCGCTGACTTTTTTTATCAATATCTTAGATATATTTAACTAACGTCGATTTTGTTTTTTTTATTATAATTACCTAATGTTATCTGGGAAAACATGCTACGGCATAATATTGTCGCCCAATTTATTTAAGAACTATTGCATTATAAAATCATAAAAATAGATTTTTCAATGTATGGTTATATTCATAAATCAAATAACATTAAATGGTCCGCTTCCTCCTCGCCTAAACATGTCTTCCTTCTCCGCAATTATTCCCCACGCCTTAGCTACAATATTACGTTCCTCTTTTCTTCCCTAGCCCTTATCGAGGCGGGTAGTTTGTTGTTGCGGTTTTTATGACAACTTGCGGGCTACGTCAGTCTGTTTTTGTACTTCCAAATTTATCATTGCTTTTTCTACATCAGTTGTGGCTTGATATATAGGCAAATATAAATACAAACTTTACCCATTGCTGAGTTTCTACTCTGCAGTTTTTTGCTTACGAAAGAAAACGGGAGAAACGATAGCTTTATTATTTCCGGGCTACAATTTGATCAGAATTACAGTTATATAACAGTCGTTAAGAACTGAGATATTGCCTTGGAAGAAAAGAAATCACAACATCCCTTAACTTCTTCCATCTCTTGATTTATTATGTAGGTGGCCTAGCCCAAAGAAAAAAGTTTCGAAATTAAGCAGTTCGTTGTCTGTTATGATTTTTCAGCCGCAAGATTGTTATTTCTTTAGTGCATATTTATAAAGGAGAATCTTTTTGTATCTGGCATTTGATTACTTATCCCAAAAAAGATTTAATTGACGAATGTTATTAATAAGTACTAACTGTAATGTTCATATATATGTAAATATTTGTATTTTCAAACGACACGAGATAAAAATTTTATGCAGAAATCAACCATTGTATTTCTGTTAAAGGCTCAATATAATATATAAAGAAATGTCAATGTCTTACAGAAATTGAAGTTTTATATTTTTATCGAGTCGGTTATTTTCGTAAGGACCCGCAGGCTGGCAGGATTTCCAGGAGAAATTTAATCCTGGTAATGTATATGTTTGCCATAGCTCGAGTCCCTAACCAATTTCAAGGCACAATTTCGTACAATACGTTAGTAGGTTGAATCCAGTACAACGCACAGGACTAATATTAAGCTCGATAACACAAGCTGGGTGGACTATAGTTAAACTTGCCGATTGTTATTGATATTGTAGGCCAAATAAACTGCAGCACAGCAAGTATTCCAGAGAAACAAAACAGCTGTTGTAATTGGAAGTTGGTAATTATTGCAGTTCGTAATACTACGAAACATGTAATTCTCGACGGAGTTAACTGTTCAAATTTATTTGTTGTTTCAGATATACATCTTTACTGTGTGCGATAATTCGGCAATGTTTGTGTTTAAATAAAGATTTCCGTTTATCACTGAAAGACAGCGGGAAGCTTTTAGAGTTATGCCGTAATATCTATGCCGTAAATCTCGGTTTGCATTACAGCTTAAATGAGGAACTAATTACCTTCTGTAGCGAGTACTTTTATGTTTTCTCTGCAATTAATTGGTTTTTAGTTTAAACTTGAAATAATTTAAGCTGAAAATGAATATTTATTTAAAAAAACCTAATTTAGAGCAAATATATTAAATTGTCAAAAAAAGTTTCTCGAAATAATAGGATTATTTTATGACCTAAACAACTAAAAAATCAGAAATAATAAAAACATTAACGTCTATTTTATCTTCGCAACCTGTGCAGCTACTGCCAGTTAAACTAATGAGTAAATAGCGAAATTGCGTAGTTACATTAATTTTAAGTTTGTTCATTAATTTATGTATTTAAAATGTTATTGGTATATTTAGTAAATATATAAAAAATATGTAATTTCCAAACATCTACTACAGCTTCTGTAAAATTTGCCGGATCGCGCTACACATCTTTTTTTTGTACATAATGATATACATCCTCAATATATTACGAAGTTAGTCAAGTATAAAAATGTTTCCAGAATGTGGAACAGATTTCGTAATAAAATATGTTGAAAACTTTCAGCATCCAAACATTCATAATATACGCCTATAAGAAAATTTATGGTCCTATCCAAAATATATAAGGTATGAAACTGCGTCTGACAATATGCGCATGATATTTACGAGTTAAACTAAATATGTACATTTTTGGGATAATAAAAAAAATATATTCAGAAATGAATTCGCAGCATTTTGATTCGTTTACATATGTATAGGAGAGTAAACATCAATAGATAGGTCGTTTATTCAGTTCAGATATGGAAGGAATAGATTTCTGCTTTATATATGTTAACATGCCTTCCCCGCAAGTATGCCACCATTTATCACTGCAAACTGATGCTTTGTGTAACAACAATTGACTGAAATTTATTGTGTGCGCGTTTGAGCGCTGATGAAAAGCTGTTATTTAATATTTAAGACCAAAATGAAAAGTGCAAGTACAGGAATTAATGGATTTATGTTATAAATCCGGTGCTCCATACTTCTTTTTAACAATATTTTATTTAAGCTTGCTCAATTAATAAATTACTGAGAACTCATACTGGGATTCTGTGATTTCTATTAGATCTGTAAGAACAAATCTGTAACGTATCTATGGAACCTGTTTAAAACAACCCATATAAGAAACGTACGTATACGTTTGTATTATAAAATATATTATAAAATATTTCAAATAATTTTACTAATGAATAAGCAAATCCCTCATATCAAACCTTATGTTCTGAATATACTCTCGCCAAACGTAGGACGTAAATATAAAGCTTCAATCTGTAGTCGACGGTATACTTGTTGCAGTGAATCCCCCCATTCATTCTACGTAACCCTAACTAACTCGCTAATCATCACAGTCTGCCCTACAAACCAAATGATTACCAGCCCCATTTTTAATCCTGATTCCGGTAAAACTCTAATCCTAAGTGACCAATTTTTCCAACTGAATTAATTGCTTCTCGATTATCAAATTTACTTTCCGCTCTACGACTAAGTATCTTTGAATCATTTGACTATACAAACTACGCGTATTCAATAGAAAATAGATTGCTTTTGTGTAGTTTCTACTGCAACTATTTCATTTGCGTAACAAAAACCCTTTTATTATCAATAACATGTTTGACTATCATACGTTGTAAAGGCCATTGATGTTTTGAAGAGTAGGACGTCACCATATATTAAATACCGTAATGGAAAATCAATGGTGAAATACAATCCTTAACAACAATAATAAATAAAAATCATATTATTGACTTATGACGAATATATGAAAAACCTTAATAGTCAAAAATCTTCGAAAATTCAAAGTAATTTTTAAGCTTTCGGCCAGCGTCATAAAGTAAATAAATGTGAAATATGAAAAATATAAATGAGAAACAACTAAAAATTAAAAGGTTGTTGAATGCAAAACAAGTATTAAGTTAAAATTGTTTATTTCTGTTTCTTAAAAATCATTGCCTTATAATTATATTTTTCCTTTAATTTAAATATGTTCATATACTTCTGAAACAAAATTCTAGTTTACATCAACAATATTACATGAAAAAAGAAGAATAATTACGACAAACATCTGTCAATTCAATAAGTATTCCTCAATAGGTTCTCACGGGACTGTAAGTTTTTGTCTATTTTTGAAAGTACTTTTTAAAATAATTGTCTATGGCGAATTATTTTTTGGCAACTTTTTTGCTTTTTATTAATATTTTCTATAATATTGGTAAATGTTGCCTGTAAAACTGTCAAATTGTT
>JAUIMW010003045.1:0-10002 GCA_033557785.1 Enochrus cinctus | reverse complement strand
ATATATATATATATATATATATATATATATATATATATCTATATATATATATATATATATATATATATATATATATACATATATGTCACATATATACATATAAATATTGTAATACTATAATTCAGCTAAGTATAACAAAAATGATCGTGTGGTTGTCTACATAATGAATGAGCACATATAATTAGGTATTCAGGTACTGATTACTGATATTTTATAAATGCAGGTTCAAACGTTGTTGGAAATATTGACAATAATGTAGGTAGAGATAAGATGATGGAATATAATAAAGTTGGCAAAATTAAAAACTGATTCTGCACTTGGAAAACGCCTAGTCAAAAGAGAAACATAAAAAAAAGGAATAAAAAGGATATAATTAACTTATACTAAATTAATTGAAAAAGTTAAAATTCTAACAAAATCAAAGGAATTCCCAAGCTCTCAATCACAATCGTAATCTACATCAGAGGATATATAAATACAATTTTTTTTTTAATGTAAATAAGAAAAAAAAAAATTTTGTTGACTCGCCGAAGGAGAAATCTTATACCAAATTTCATTAAAATAAGCAGTAATTACCCTTTGGTACAAAATTATAAAATAAGAAACAACATTTTTAAATTTTACAAAGACACACTGAATACAATAATTTCTGAAATTCACATTATTTGATCATTTATCAAAATCGTTACACATATTAATTGCACATTTATGATGTACGCACACATAAATTATAAACACATTTTTGACTCAACCAAAGCAAAATAAGATTGATAAATTATCAAAAGAACAAAATTACAGATATACTTTTAACATTAAATGGATTCAAAACTATACAAACACTGTTATTCCGAATAACATACTTTACTGTTTGTCTTTGGGTAAAAAATTCAATTTTTCAACACAATTGAAAACGTAGAAAATAACAACTTTCTTTGTAACAATAACAAAATAAATTATCTAAGAAACGGCATGGTTAAAAACATGTTCATAATCTCAAACGATAAACCATTATTTCTAGAACAATAATTATTTCTATATCAATTTACTTAAAAACACAAAACGTTTCTTAAACAGACAAAGGTCAAACTTCAGTTATCATGTACAAACCAAATTATGAAAATAAAGCTTATGAAAAATTTAAAAAACACCAGCACATACAAATTACTCACAAGAAATCCAATAAATCAAATAAAAAAAACAAAAGAGATAATCACTAAATTATATAATTCTAAGAAAATTGACAACATTACAACAGATGATTTAATAATCAACCATCCACCTACACCACAAATTGTATCTACCATCAATTCACCATTTAAAAAAAACATTTTCTATTTATATATCCCCAAATGAAGATCACGACCGTGATTGAATGCTTGGGAATTCAATTGATTTTGTAAGAATTTTTACTTTTTTAATTAATTTTTAGATAATCATTAAAAAATTTTCATCAATTCTTCATAGGGCCTTTGGACTATTTATTTAATATGATAATAGGAAAAAGCGATAAAGAATTAGTTATTACGCCAATATATAAAAATAGAAAGTAGTCAGGTAATTACAGGCCAATATCACTCATAAGCAATAAGCACAAATATTTGAAGAGTGCCTAAAAATAGAATCACGGACTTTTTTAATGAAAACCACAAACACAGCCCTTAAAAAACATATAAACAACCAACAAATAAATTTGACATTTTAATGTAAAAACCTGGGATTAATTACCGACTCAAAATTAAGATTCAAATCACACTTTTCAGAGAGCATATGACAATTTAAAGGTTTGTACTCAAATAATAGTATTTTGTGCTTTAACGTAAAAAAGATGTTATGTGATAAACTTGTCCTGTCACACCTTAATTTTTGTGATGTTATCTATGATGGCATTTAAAAAACTCAACCCTAAATTAGTATTGTAATACTCAAATAAGCATGTGCATAGTTCATGTTCTTAAATCACAATTGATCTGATGGGATTGTCTCTCTATTTCACCGATTAACTACAAACCTATATCATTATCTAATAGCATGTATATGTTATTGTATAGTAATAGCATTACGTCAAACTATTCAAACAGTAATACGCTTACAATAGTATGATCACATACACATACGTTTTGTAGAGAAAGTTAATTCGAAGAAATAGGTTTCACGTCATTAATTTTAATGAAAACAAATTCAAGCTCATAATAATCTTTAATAAATGATGAACTTGAAACTAATTCTAGCGTACTACGTTAATCGTCGCCAATTACTCTAATACCCTTTACTTAGATGATAAAGCCGAAAGTTGAAAACTGCTAATTGCTGAATTTCTCGTGTTCAGACCATCGCGTCCTCACATTTCGTCCTGGAAAACGGGTACAAAATTTCACTTAATTAAAAAACTCCACAAAACTTGAACTACATGTTCTCTAAACGCCTTCAGGCTAACCGTGGAAGTTTTTCGGCATCTTATATCAAACTGCAAGCCAACTATCTAAAGTAGAACTAACGTATGTTCTATTTGCAGTAGCGAACTCCTGCTTGCGAAAAAAAGAACAAATTTGTGGTTGAATAAAACTTTCAAGACTGAACCTGCATCAAGTTTCGAGACGTGTTTAAATTGACGTTAGAATCAAGAAACAACTTACAGTAGGTCGTATTTCAACAGGAAAACGTCCCACCAAAAAATCAAAAATAAACTGGAGCTTTATGTTAATGAAAACCATTTTCCTAAGGGTTTCCTGGGGAATTCCGGAAGCGAAAATCATTTTCTAATCTAAGTAACGCGTTTCGCGCCACGCCCTTTACAACAACTAACTTAATTTTCCAATTGGTGTCGTTTAATAAGACCGCTGTTCCAAACTTTGTAAAATCAAGGCGTTCGTTAGCAGGTATCTAGCCCGTTCTATAGTAATGATATTTTCGCATCTACACCATATTTGATGAGACGGTGAATTTAAATTATTCTATTAAATTTTCTACCAAAGGCGAGGAGGAGACAGGGGACGTGGTAGTCAGTTAAACCGCAGATTATCCTATCACAGCTGAGGCGAAATTAAATTACAATGCCTGTAGTAATATATAACGACAATGTCTGAAATTTGCCGTTTTTCACGAGGTCCTGCCACATCCTTGAACGTAAGGAACAAGGCCCAGCCGTTAACGAGATTACCTTTTTCTTATCTTAATGCACGATCTTATTAATTATGCTTGAGGAGGCGCACGGATGTGTCCTGAGAATTTGAAAAAAGTTAATTGCTCCTAAAATTAAATCATTTCTTGGTTTCGCTTTCTGTAAGCGATTCACAATTTTCTAAGAAGCGCATTTGATGGAAATAATTTTTTTATTAACATTCCAGACGATGGCAAAAAATTCTAGTACCTACTGAGCCTCTTAAGTCTTAAGCGTCATCTTATTACATGCGGCCATGGATTTTAATACATACATAGAACTAGAACAAACTAGAACAATTTGATAACTCAATTATTTAGTACCCAAGTACACGTCGCGCAATAACAATATCTCCACATTATGGAATCTGGTATACATTAAAATCATACACGGTTATTCATAGAAGCGCATCGTCGATCTCAAACGTCTGGATTTATCACGAGGGCTTCCAGTGCCGTGTTTTGAGATATAACCAGCAGTAGGTTAAACCATAATTAACTTCTACGAATGTTGTACACGAAGGCAGGTTATGAAGGTGCATATCTGCACTGGAGACTTGCTCTAATTATAAGTAAGGAGAGAGAACTGCTCCCCAGAACAACAAGAACATGTGCAACCGAGATTCAATGCATACGTGCTGCGAACTGTTGAAACTGGAAACTCGATTCCAACCGAAACTCCCGAAACGTGTTATCTTAATTTACGGTATACTTTAATTGCGTTAAGGAAATAATTTGTCGTTTCACTGAGAGCTCGTGTGGAAAACGTATCTTAAGTTATTACGTACTTTAAAAGTTAGGCAAAAAGGATTTGATGTGAGTCGAAATAACTTTGACAAAGGAAATTTGCTTCCCACGAACAGATAACACGAAACTTTTGTTTACATCAATTAATGGAATGGAGAATTGCAAATAATGTAGTTATTGTAAGGTAATAGATTATATTAGGAGGTTCACACAAAGGGATACACCGAAACGTCTTTAAGCTGATAAGCATACTAATAGAGCTAAGATTAAAGTTAGGATGTAGTAGTGAGCGGAAACTAGTTGTTCTGCCCTCCCCAAACGTCATGCTCTAAACGAAACTTCCTGCTTATAGTAATCTACATTAGGAAATCAAACGTGTCTGGCTAACCAGCAGCGATGTGGCTTGAGTAAATTAATTTTCCCAACGCCACAAATACCCAAAACTAATCGAAATAGTATTTACTTATTCTATTAAAGTTTGGGTTTGAATAATAGCGTTACGTTGGAATATGGATTCGTGATGTGATTACTTGCACTGGCTAATAGTTAAACAACAAATTTACAATTTACTGCTTTATTGATTTATTTCACTTATGTACACTTCAGCAAACAATACATCATTTATTCTCTCAAATGGAATATTAAGACTTAGAACTACCCATTAAACTTTGTTTTCTATAAATAATTGACCTAATAAATTTTACTTCTGCAACGTAAACAACAAAATTGCGTTTGCTTACCCAAACTTGAACTTTTATTGAAATTACGAAACTTAGGTCTACTCTAATTAAAACTAACGAGCAAAAATTACACCCTCGTTTGCTTTTTATAAGCGATAAAATTTTTAAGACCGTTCGTTTTTATGTCCGGGTTGTCTGCGGGTCGCCTAGTCGGCGCAACGATCGCACAGAGGAAATTCTCATTTAACGTTCAGTAACATATGCACATAAAACAAGGGCAAAAAGAAAACTCGGGAAATCGCACTGAAGGCAACTGTAAAGTTTCCAATGGTGAAAGATGGATTGGTGCCAAACTTTCGCATGAGAAATTTATTTCAAAGAGTTTTGTAAGTTTGTTTGTCCTTTAGGGGGCTACTTAACTCGACGATGTTTTTACGAACAAAGTTTTCCGCCCCAATAAAACCATATACGGTGGTCCCGGCAGAAAAACGGATACAAGAAATACACTCGATACGAAACTTTAGTAGATAGAGTATTTGATATTCAAATTTTGCCCTTAAGACGTCAGCGGAAAAGTACTAAATTTTGCAATCAAATATTATTGGAAAGGTTATAGAGAAATAATGTACTCTATAACAAAAAGGGTATTCTCTATTTCATCTTTACTGAAAAGTTTTTATTCGCTTATAGGTGTATTCTTGACGTTTCTATATTTTATGCAGAAATGGAGGTAAATTAATTGTGAAAGTTTCTATTTTCCTTTCGGTATGCTTTTTAATTTTATTTCCCTCTCTTGTATACAAATAAAACTTTAATATATTGAAATGTCAAAGGTGTTCTGCGAACAGAATTCTTCAGGGAATGTGAGTTTTTCAGTTTCAGACAAACAAGGAGCAGTTTCAAGAAGTGTTTCAGTAAATCCAATAAAATGGTTTTTAGTAACAGTATAACATGTTCGATCCTATCAAGGGCTTTAGAGAAATCTCGATAAATCACATCTGCCTCCTGTTTACTGTCGAACTTGAATCCACACTGGACATAAATGTATATAAATTAGTTTCAAACGGCGATTTATCGATTTGATAATCGTGCGGAAGTACTACAGGATTTAGTTTTGTTTAATACGTTAGACCACCAAAACTATCAATATCAAGTAAATATCATCAAATTCAGTGAAAAAAATATTTTTCATATTAAGAATTTTCTACAACGTTTATTACTGTGAAGCAAGAAGTCTATCAAGGAAAGGTTAAGCTAAATCGATTATTTGAGATGAAATTATCAGAATTTTAAATCACAGATTTTGAAGATAAAATCATAAATATTTACTCCATTAGTATTAAAACTACAAATAATGTTCCATTTGGGCGTCACTTTTATTTTATTTCCGTGCATTAAATCCTACACATATGCATACAGTCTAATAGCATTTATAAAAAAAAACCTGTTTACGTTTTAAGAAATAAAGTCCTTTCTATCCCTTAGGCATTGTTTTTTTAGCAATACTCTTTATTTTCTTTGAAAAAACATATATAATAGATTTTGCGATATTCCCAGGTTAAAAGGTATTTTTCTATCTACATATGTTATAAAATTTCTACTTAAATTTGTTCCAGATTTTTTAGATACGTATTATTCAACTCATTCTATTTTGTAGAATACTATAATGTTGTTACCAATGTAATAAATATAGGAAAACTCTTACAAAAGTCAGGCAAACAAACATGCGACTGTTTTTCCGGGGTCTTTATTCTGTCCCATGTTTTGAAATGTTTGACATGCCTGACATAAATGATCAATTTAATTTTTTTTCTACTACAAACTCACTGCTCTCTATAATGCTCATGCACCGTTTGTAGCTTGTGTAATTTTGCGTCATAGAGTCCCTTGGTTAACCCATAACATTAAATTTTTATTTATACTGAGAAATAAAGCTAAACAAAAGTATCATCAACAGTCGCTAACTTGAATGACTACAAACAGTTACGTAACTACACTACCTTCGCAGTGCGCAGTGAGAAACGTGCATACCTCAAGAATTCCGTACAAAATAAGACGCCCAAAACAATCTGGGCAGATTTGAAGAGGTACATGATCGTTAATATCTTCCATCTTCATTCAATGATACAAATGTTATTAATAAATTCTTTTTATCCAGTCAATCCAGCGAGCCTCCTGGCCAAGGTCTTTTTAATTTTTATTGCAATAACACTTACTCTAATGTTACTTCAACTCTAGTTTTTCGGGAAAGATCAGAAGACGAAATATACGCTGCCATCAATGCAATGTCGTGTGGCGGTGTTGGGGCCGACTGGGTTAGTTTATTAATGTTAAAAATGTGCTGTCCCTTTATTCTTACATATCTAAGGCATTTGTTTACCTGCTATATCTCCTGTAGTGTGTTTGCGGAAGCTTGGAGGGACTCAGTAGTAGTTCCGATTCCCAAGTGTCGCGAACCGTCAGATGTGCGGGATGTGCGTCCCATTAGCATCCTTCCCGTTCTCTCCAGAGTGTTCGAACGAATATTAGTTGTTCAGCTGTGCACCCACCTCGCTTCAAATAATATCTTGCCGGCAACAGTCAGGCTTTCGTAGTGGCTATAGTTGCGCGTCGGCTCTTCTTGACGTCACCGATGATATACTGAGAGAGATGGATAATGGAGATTTTGTGGCATTGATCTTGCTCGATCTCTCCAAGGCTTTTGACAGGCTAAACCGCAAACTCCTTTTGGCAATTCTTCACTACATGGGCCTTGAGTTGATGCGATGCAGTTGTTCCAGTCATATTTCCATGGTAGGCGTCAGGGGACTCGATTGCCTGCTGGGGCTGTTTCTGCGTCGTCTGGTGTGATATCTGGTGTTCCTTAAGGTTCTGCATTGGGACCTACTCTATATGCTATTTACACTTCATACTTATACTCGGGTATTACACAAAGTAAAGTTCATATTTATGCTGATGACGTGCAGTTGTTCTTGCCATTTCTTAAACGTAATATTAACTCAGCCATTGATCGCTTAAATTCAGACCTAACTTCCTGAAATATAACTTGCTTTAGACATGACCTAACCATAAACCCGGAGAAAAGTAAAGTACTTTTTTTGGTAGTAGGCTGAGATTGATTGATGAAATTACTCCACGCTTTAATCTTGTTCTAAATGATAGTTGACTGCCACTTGTTTCTTCAGCAAAAAACCTTGGAGTCGTTTTTGTGGAGGGGCAAGTTTGCTAATGAACTGAGAGATTCTAACACCTTGTGTAGATGAGGCGTGCGATGTTTGGCCATATAAGTAGTTGTATAACAAAATTGTTCAGTTTAATTTATATTTGTGAGGGGTGTGCAGGATGACAGTGGACCATTTATGGTCTATTTAAGCACATCCCATTTGTCCAGGATTATGTTATCATTATATTCAAATTGTATTGTATTTCGGCAATAAATGATCTGTTATTATTATTATTATTGGCAGACTGAAGTAACTTCTACAAAAGTAAGGATAATTTTTCAAGATTCCAACATAACTACCACTCCTTGTTATAAACCATCCTCAACAGACCAAACACATTTTCAAGAAGATCTAAGTGCAATATTAAGGGCTAACAATAGTGCAGATCTAGAAATTTTTACTGGAGATATAAATATTGACCTTGCCAACGAAGACAATGCTATCACTAGTGACCGGTGTGAAAAGGGCCACGCTTTCGCCAACCATGGTTCATGTCTCACTTAGTTCAAACCACCATTACGAAGAGCGGCACGCCTGCATTTCTGCACAACAGGAATGGTTATCTAATGTCCAACTTTTTGGACCAAACGTCCCTATTGTACAGGGAAAACTTATAAGCTTTATGTGGTCGATTAAGCGTTTGATTTGAGTTTTTGTAAAATCTTACGTTATATCAAATAAACAGTAATTTTGCTCTAACGCCTTTATCCCTCTAAGAGCACTATTTCTGATTCTACATCCCTTGAAGAAGGTACCACTGTCTTTACACGCTTCATGCTAAGGTTGTGTAATTAGTGATTGCAAATCGAATGGTTGTGGGACTTTAAGTGCTATTGGTCTACAAAGTAAAGCATTTCTTTCATTCGCATAAAGCGGACATTCGAGCAAAAGATGTGTTATGTTTCCAAGTTCTCCACACTGGCAACCTGGTTTATTTTCTGTATTAATTTTAAATAAATGTGCTGTGGTTCCATTATGACCAGTTCTCAGTCTGGTAATGGTTCTAATAATATCTGTTTTCATGTAAGGCATATCATTGAACCAAGGTTTTTCTCCCGGTGGTGTGTACATAAGATCTTATACCATGCTCCCTTGCTTGCTGTTAGTGTATCCAATTTTTCGTTCCGTTTCACATAGATTGTCCGTTTCAGTATGTTGAAAACATCGTTCATAGGGGCCAGATTCTGTAGTAAAATTTTTAATGTCCGCATTCTCGTTTCCTTTTATTCCCTGGTGGCCAGGGATCTGCGATGGGCCTCAGTTTCTCATTGATTTCCAGCACGATTTATTTTTTGATGTTACCAAAATTATTTGAAGTGTGAAGGATAATGATATCCAGGGCTACAAACTGTTACTTATTGAAAATTCTCCATCCTATCTGTAATTTTGTCTGATGTCATATTTAGGGATGTAAACTGCGCATCCACCATTATTATTTGACTTAGACCCATTTGAAAAAATTAGTGTATGGTCTTCAAATTTATCCTTTGTAAATTCTGCAAAGTGTTTTATTAACCATAATTATGTATTTATCAAAAATGGTATTACAAAAAATATTACTTAATGTCTTCTTTGAAACAATTTCGTTTGTTATCAAGGCACAACTCTACATTGCAACTTTCACAATGCCAACGAGTGCGATGAGTATTAATCTTCTTACTACAATGGGTACATCTCACCTTCGTTCCATGGATCGGCATATGTGCAGCTTCACTTCTCCTTATTTCTATCGGAACCGTAACCTTGAATCTGTTTACAGGTGGTCGTCCCTTCTTTGTTTTCTTAGTTGATGCACCTACCAATCCGTTTGATACAGCAATTTTAAATTTCTTTAGTGTCAATATAATATATGCATTTGCAATAGTGACATCAAGTAAATGCCAGAAGATTTGATGCCACCATTTTAGAGACTTTCTGTTGATTTGATAACATTATTTTAACATGTCAGGCTTGTCAACATATCCCATGTGTGTATTACATTCTTTTGCCAAAGTAAAGCAAGGTAAATCTTCTTTGGTTCCATCTTTCTTCTTCCTCGATATAGTCACTTCATCAGCTTGATAGAAGCTGCTTAGGAAGAACATTGGCTTCCTCACTTACACGCCAATCAGAATCTCCTTCGTAAAGTACCACAGGCGTATATTTTACATTTCAATAAATCTTTCATCAAGGAAACGGAATTAAAAAAATTGTCA
>JAUIMW010003044.1:0-10005 GCA_033557785.1 Enochrus cinctus | reverse complement strand
ACGAAGAAGAAATAAATAATAGAATAGCTGCAGCCAATAGATGTTGTTACTCCATCAATGAAAGCATCCTCAATAACAAGCTAATAACGAGAAAGGCAAAGACAACAATCTACAAGACCATATACAGACCAACCTTGCTGCATGGTAGCGAGACCTGGGTACTGAACGAACGATAAAAACAAAAGATGCAGGCAACGGAAATGAGGGTCCTCAGAAAGATAAAGGGCTGTACAATCTTGGATAAGAACTGGGAATAGCTGCAATACAGAAGAAGATAGAACAAAGGCAGCTCAGCTGGTATGGACACAAGGTGAGAATGGATGAAGGCATGCAAACGAAGAGGATGTGGCAAATAAGAACATCAGGAAAGAGACCAAAGGGGAGACCAACAAAAAGATGGGATGACGCAGTGAATGAAACTCTGCAGGAGAGAGGGCTTGAAGGAGGGGAGGCAGAGAAGGTGGCGAAGGAGAGGGAAAGATGGATAAACATAGGTTTAAAACATAGCTGCATTTGCTCACAGCTTCGCTGCTCGCTGTTTCTTCGCCTCAATGATGGACCCATGTTTCATCCATGGTTATGAATCGACGCAAAAACTCGGCTTTATTGTTGTGAAACATCACCAAACACTAGATTGAAACTTTCTCACAACGCTGTTTTTGTTCCATTGTGAGCAAACGCAGCCATCTTGCGCACAGCTTTCTTATGTCCAAAGTTTCAGTCAATATGCGATGTACAGCCCTTTTTTAAATGCCTACCGTGTCTGCTAGCTCGTACATTTCCATTCGACGGTCATCCAATACCAACACCCTTAGGCTCACTGAAAAAAAAAGAAATTAATTGTAATAACTGCGAATTGGCGTAATGAGGTTCCACTGAACAACAATTTAAGGATCGATTTAATGAACATAAGTGATTTTAGCTATTTTTTTAAATATGCGCAGTTACTTCTAATTTTAACTAATAAAAGTACGTCAGTAACAGTTATTAGGTTTCTTGGAAGAGATAATCGAAATTTTATCATTTTTAATCGGAAATAATTACTTAACCGCGAAAGTAATACTCGGTAATGTGTTATCATCCGACGTCGATATAGAAATACCGCAAATTCATGAGTTTTAGTGCGAATTTACATAAAGGAAACCGACACCGGTTTACTTAAAACAATGTGGTTCAATATTGCTTGTGGTGATTTCTGTACGTATCATACCACCTACCTGTTTCCTGTTTTTCTAAACAACAAGTCTGGTGGTCACGGAGACCAGTCAATAAATTCGAAACATTTCACACTTATATATAGCAATTTCTAAGACTACGTGACATGCCTCAAATCGTAATTGTTTACTTAAAACGAATTATGACTAACATTAATAGCAGACAGTATGACGCTAACTTATTAGCAGACAATTTACAAGAAATTATCTGTTTCGAAGTAAATCCTTGGTTCTATTCCAAGATCTAATGATTTGTTTTATTGTTCTAACTTTTATGCGCTTTGAAGTTAAATTCTCTTTTAAATAAAAACCTGTGACGCGAACACGAACGCTCAAAATTGAAATTTTATTATGGAAGATAAAAGCCACCTTTAACCTTTTTCTGAAGCGAATTCGTGGAAAAGATATATTTAGATCCGTTCCTAGAATTCAATTCGCTTCCCCTGGCTACATCCGCGCCAGAATTTTAGATAGGGCCGGTAGTGGAACACCAAATTGATTTGCTCCCCATCTGACGTCACGGATATCGATCTTCTGACGATTCAGGCGCCTATGGAGAAGCGTTGGGATGCTGATGACGACACATGGTTGTGAACTCCAGATCAACATCTCTGCCACATGTTGCTTCAAATCGTTAAACCCAGAGTTAAACATAGAACGCTTCTTTTTTGATGGTCTGAGTTTCCTGGTGCCGTATCGATTCAGACAATCGTTCCAGAGGTCCCAAAACGGCGTCACCTATGAGAAGCGCCAAATAAATTAAATAGAGATTAAATGTAACACGGATTATACATTTCGCATCACGCAACGCTTAACGTAATACAACGGCATTAAATACAGTTTTGGCAATGAATGATAAACCAGACGAAACGTTTAACGCTCTTCGCCATAAATATTAATGGGGATCAAGCGCTCCTCGAAACAAATGATAGCCATTTTGCTTATAAATACAGCAGGCGGTGCATAATTTATTTTGCTTTTCGCTATTAAAATTTACTAGAAAACCAACATTATCGGTTATGTTTCTTAGGAACTCCTAACGTTAATTTTAAACGTTGGCCTTTTCCATCAAGACTTGTTGGCTTTTAGAGTTCTGGGAATCCTTCCGGAGCTTAGTGCAATTTTATAGATCTTCTATAATTTAGTGCTTAATGTCAATGAGTGTACGTAGAAGAACGAAAATAGTTTTAGAAAAAAGTGATTCTTGGAAGTTTGTAAATCGAGCTCGCGTGTCTGGAGTAATTTGTAAATTGCACGATAGAGGTTACCTTTTAGGAAATTTACTACGTATAAATTCGTCGGGCACCTGTTGAGAGAGCGGTGGTTAGAAACAGGGCGTTATCTGTTGTATAAATAAGTCGATTCCTGGCATTCGAACGTATAAACAATAAAAATATTTTCCAAGAAGCACATAATTATATCCGGGGCTCGCCGACCGAAATGGAATTACATTTCGTTTGTTTTCAGTCATAGGCTGTAGCACCTGGCCGAACTGTGCCCGATGGGAACGCAGGTAATACATTTTTCCTAGAACTTCCATCGAACCGGGGTTATCGCTATTATAGTTCGTTTTGTATAAACATACTCACGACACCACTTCTACTCGAGTGTGTGTTGAACTTTAGGTATTTACTTTGGTTGTGTTAACATGCAAATGTGGAATGGGAACACTCTGACTTGTTGATTAAACAATTCTTGGAGATGGAAAATGGTGGTAACTAAACAAAAGTTTTCTCTCATGATTTACGCGCTTGGTTGGATCTACTTAGCTGATAATTGGATGAAGCTCAGGACCAGGTAAAACCAACAAAGGAAAAAAATGGGAATGGTGGGAAATTTCGCGACAAAAGAGCCAACAAATAAATTGTTAAATAATGAATTGAGAACTAAATTTAGAATACAAGAAGTAGGTGTTAATTCTAAAAATAAGTGCGGTCGTACAACCACATAAAATGAGTGAGAAAGGAAGCCATACGTAACAATTATGATTCATGAAACTTTCGTCAGGGATTTAAGACAAAGTCAATAACTTCTCTGAATTCTGCATTGAATAAATAAAAGCCTTTAGTGAAAAGTTGCAGGCGTTGACGTAATTTCAAGAAAATTTATTTATAGAACTTTACGTATTATTTTTTACTGGAGGGAATCAAATAACATGAAATGAAATGGTGGGAAATTGGAAAATTACAAACCATTATTAAATTAATTTGTAAAGGCTCTCCAAACTATTGTCTTTCCGGTGGCTCGTCAAGAGGGTCCAAGTTTTATTTTATAACAGGATAATGCAAAGCTGCACAAACAATAATCCGTTGATTAGCACCTCCATGAAAAATAAAGGTTAAACGCAGAATACTCAATCCAAGTAAAAAAATATAATCTATATTTATATCACCAAACAAGACGTTTATGTCTTGTTTATTATTGTTTAAAATAGTATCTAATTCTTGAATAAATACTTGGACATCCGTGTTAACAGCAGTGATACTTATTTGTAACTCGTCGATCGCCATTGAGAGTGTTGAAAAGAAAGTTTCTGATATTTGTAAGGTTTCCATTCCACCATCTTTATAATCATTTTCTAAGTACGCGATAATTCCCTCATTTTGATTAAAATCACCTTTACTATAAAATTTTTGATGATTTGGCAAATAAAATTATGCAACATTTGGAATATGCCAGGTCTCACTTCCTTGCATCTCCTAATCAAGTTAAAATTATTATTCTCCAGAAAAAAACCTGTACTTTGGCTGCAGTTTGAAGGGGAAGATGTTCAATTGGATTAAAATCAAAGCTGTTAGCTGGCCATTTCATGACATCAAGATTTTTATCTTTAAACAAATTTTGATGAGTTTGGAGTATTTCATCAATATAACACCTGGTTGTTAGGATTCTTCGCATCATGAACTGTCAACTCCAACAAGGCAAGTTTCCCGCAGAGTGGAAGACAGCGAGGTGCTCGTACGGAAACCTGGAAAAGCATTGGAACGTCCGGGTTCGCACAAGCCACTCTGTATGATAGACACGTGGGGCAAAACATTGGAAGGACTCATCGAAGAGAAGCTGCACAGCGAGATCTCGAGAGATAGGGGTCTGTCAAAAGATCAACACGGTTATATTGCCGGAAAGTCGGCTGTTTCTGCTGCCAGGAAAAAATGGCAAAAAAAGTAAAGCGACCAGTCACGATAGACATACAGAACGCCTTCGGGTCTGCGCCGTGGAATGAAATCGTAGCTGAGCTGAAAAGAAGAGGAGTGTCCCCAGAAATAGTCCCTATCGTCCAGGACCACCTCAAGGACAGATATTCTACCTTGGAAGGCGAGCGAATCCAAATGACCGCCGGGATACCGCAAGGATCTAAACTTGGTCCCCTGCTATGGAACATATTATATGACGGCGCCCTCAGAATCAAGCTGCCCCCGGGAGTAATAAACACAGTATACGCAGACGACTAGCGACCCTGGTTTTCACACGGAGAGAGCACGAGCTCAAGGCAAACACCTTCATGACCCATGAGGAGGTAGAGAGAGCAGCGAAAACTCTAGACTAATTGTCAATCTCAACAGAAAAAAAACTGAAAGAAGAAAGAAGGAAAGAAGACCGAGAAGAGCCTTCCCTAAAGCAATGGTTAACGGTCCCAGGGAGATGAAACCATAATCGCGACCTTGGGTCAGTAGCGTTCTGGATTTCCAAAGAAAGAACAAATCAAAGGCTCTTGAGAAGCGTCGCTCAAGGAGTGGAGTTGGGTTTTAATGAGTAAGTCACGAGCACCAGGCTATCCGGTGCATGAGAGTCAGTGAGAATCTGCCTTAGCAACTTCAATTTCATTGAGATGCCTTCTTTGTCTAATAACCCTTCCAAGAATATTATTATTCATGATTTAATGTTTATTGTTTATGTTATGAATAATTAAATTGGTGTACAGAGTATAACATAACAAACTTTTTGTGGAAAATATGTCCTGAGGTATCATTATAATAAATATAAATTTTTATGGGGTTTCTGAACTAATTTAGTAAGTTTTTTTCATCAATTTTCATGCGTCAAAGTACGAACGGTCGAAAAGTACGAATCTAGCGCTCTGACCAATCTCAGCTTGGCTGCTACCCCACTCGTCGTATTTACCAGACTTGGCCCCTTCCAACTACCATTTGTTTTCATCGATGGGACACGCATTGACTGAGCAGCACTTCGATTCCTACTAAGAAGTCGAAAATTAGATGTCTGATTAGTTTGCTTCAAGAGACTAAACATTTCTAATGGTGTGGTATCCACAAATTGCCAGAAAAGTGGTCAAAATGTGTAGAAAGCAATGGTCAATACTTTGAATAAATTTTTTTTACTTTCCCATTCAAATTTAGTGTTTCATTTCCGCAAAAAAACACTCACTTCTTACAGGTATACCTGGTATGCCGAGTAGTTTCTAGATATGAAGGTGGTGCTTAGGTTCATATCAATAGATTTCAAAGTCACAGTCACATACAGAGCTTTCAATGGATTTTATTTTAAAGAGGTGTTTCGGGGAAGGATGCATGATTTAGACGCTTTTAAATAAGTATTTTGACTTATATTCCTGTCTCCATTATTCCATAGTATCGAACTTCACATAATTGAGCATGTCACTCATCATAGCAAATTGGGCCATGTCTCCATTAATAGTAGCTTCTTTAACCAAGAGATCAGATCTTTCATTTCTACATATTCCGATGTGGGCCTTTGACCACAGGAAATCTATTTTATAAGTTGCTGTTAAAGTTCAGTGGTTCCCAATGAGTCTATTATTATTAGACATCTGGAATCGAGCAATTCTCTATACAAGATACACCGTATAATCTAAGCAAATGTTTGGAAGTTTGAATTGTAATTTTTGTTCGAACTTTGGGCAGTATACTGCTCCAACCTATATTTGAAAATGACTTTGTCAGGATTGGTGATTTTTTCTTCTTCTAATAAGGGTCTGGGAGGTCATGTAGAAGGAGACAGTGTATTCTATTGGGTAGAGGATGTAAGGTAATAATCTTGGTTGCCAAAAATTTATCGCAATCTATATTTTATTGGCACTTCGCCTGATTCCACTAGTGTACTGTGCATCGCAGAGGACCTCATTGCTCTAATGAGAACTCGTATGACCTTGTACTGAATGTTGTCAATTTTTTCTAGTATACAGCTGCAGGCGTTACTATATAGAAAGCATCCATATTCCAAGAGTGATAGAAATCACAGCTCTTCACAACTTTAATCAATGAGAAGATCTGCAACCATTTAATTTTTTTACCTGTGCGAAAACTAAATTGATCGAGAACGAACTCAAAATATAAAAGAACAAAGCAAAAACTTTCTCCCTTTCCCTGAGAATTGTACTCCACATGATGTAACACTATAGACTATATTTTGTTTTTTCAAGTGAGAGTTCCATATGAGGTTGGAGATTTTTTGATTTATTGAGTTTAATGTGTTCTTTGTTACTGCCTCCAGATAGGTTTTGATGTGAGTTAATGACGGTTATGTCGTCGGCATAGCTTACTACCAGCGATTGGTTTAATTCCTTCAGCATTTCTGATATATAGCAATAGAATTATATAGAGCTTAGGAGTCTTCCTGAAGGAGTTTCCTTGCCATCCTGTATCACGTCGCTTCCAGCGTAGATCTACAGAATACTTTTCTCTCCTTTGTTAAATTGTACATGAGAGAGGATTATCACACATTATCATATGCAGATGAGATATCTGTTTCTTCTGCACAATAAAACCTTATACCTTATTATGTCACCATAAAAAAGATGCTATCACAAACAAACTAAAACACACAGACGATACATCAAAAACCTCATGGCAGGTGGCAATAATTTATCTCCAATAATATGTATGTAATGGTTAAAAGACATATCTTAAACGCAACTACAGCCAGTACCATCTTCAAAAAAAAAAACGATCTCCAATAACAAGTCCAAATGAAATTCAAATGGGAGGTTTACAATGGCTCCATTGCTAGATGGGTGTAGTTCCCAAATGAACAGGCTTTTCATAATCCAAAAGAGGGCCTGAGGATAATCTTCAAATTAGATTTCAGGCTGTCAGGCAGAGGATTATTCAAGAAAAAAGGGCTTCTAACAATGCCTGCTTTATATCTGTATGAAAGCATATTGTTTCATTTTAAACATAGCTATTACTTTGAAGATCTCTTGATGGACCATCAATATGAAACGAGACGTAAAGACGTATATAATGTTCCTGAACATCGTTTGAGGTTGACAGAAAAAGAAGCTCAATATGCAAGTAACCAATTCTTTAACTCACTACCAAGCAGTATTAGAAGGAAAAAACCAAATGTTTTCAAGGCAAAACTGACTGGTATCTGGTATCAATTGAGCCATACAATTGAATACTTTACAAAAACATTACAATGTTATTAACTTCTTGAATTTTGTATTCTTTGGACTTTGTTCCGTTTCATTTTGACCTGTTTTCACCTTTTTTAGAGGGTTTTCTCATCATTTCCTCTGTGCATTTCCTTCTTTCTTTGATTATCTCTGTCACAGTCGAGGTCCCACCATAATGCAGGTGGATGTTTGTGATTAGTCTTAGTTTGCTTCCTAATGTTATATCTTTTGGTGGAAAAACTTTCTTCTTGCTCTTTTGATTGCGTTATTCCCATAGTCAATTCTAATATTAGATTGTGATACAATGTCGATGCTTGTGTTTCTTTGTACTTTGTTGCCTATTCTGGTTATTTAACCATCATTCATCAATGTCCAGTTGTTCTTCTTTGCGAATCGATGTATTACTTGTTATTTTGTTGATTTCACTAATTTTTGTTAATTTTTTTTTCAAAGTTGGGTATTTGGTTTGTTTTAATAAATTCCGCTAAAATTTCCATTGCTTCATCTATTCAAGCTGAGCTGGGCTTGTTTTTATTTCATACCTGAGTAATGAAGATTCCTTGAGTGAAGTTTCTCTTATTCGGTATTTTTCTTTCAGTGTTTGACATTATGAAAGTAGATTCAAAAGCAGATCTATTAGGCCTAGGTTGGCTCTTGAAGAGTAAATTTTGCCTTTCTTTGAAATAATCGTTTTGGCTTCCACTTACCTATGCCGAGTAGTTTCTAGATATCAAGTTGGTACTTAGATTCATATCAATGGATTTCAGTTGCTGTCTAAGGGTTTTCTTTGTTAATAGTGTTTATAATATTCTTCCATGATGTGTTCGAGATCTGAAATTGTTTCAAATTCACATTTTTATTTCGAAGTGGTGTGCATTTTTGAACCAAGTTCGTCAGATATTTGGTTATTCTGCTAGTACGCTCTTCCCTTAAATAAGGATTTTGACTTATATTCCTGTCTCCATTCTTCCAGATTGTCGAACTTCATAGAATTGAGTATGTCATTATAGCAAATTGGGCCATCTCTCCATTACAAGTAGCTTCTTTCTTCTTTTCTTCTTCCAGTAAGGGTCTGAGATTGCCAAATATTTATCGTCATCTATATTTTAGTGGCGCTTCGCCTGATTCCACTAGCATACTGTGTATCAGAGAGGACCACATTGCTCCAATGGGAACTCGTATGGCCTTGTACTGGATTTTGTCAATTTCTTCCAGCATAGAGTTGCAGGCATCACCATGTAGAAAGCATCCATAATCCAAGAGTGATAGAATGGTAGCTTTGTAGATAGAGTTGAGTATATCAGGGTGCCCACCCCATCAAGGACGGGACAGTGCTCTTATGATATTGATTGGACTATCAGATTTCTTAATTATGTAATTAATGTGTGGTTTCCATGAGAGGTTCCAGTCGAGGATCACTCCAAGAAACCTTATTTCTCTGGTTCTCGTTAATCTGTTGTTTTGATAGCTATATTGTTTATTACGTGCTCTTGTAAACGTGATAATTTTTGATTTTTCTGCAGAAATTTGCATTCCATTAAGCATAAGCCAGTAGTCCAATACCGTCATCTCTAGTTCAATGTTCTCCTTGCAAATCTGATGATTTAGATTGATGTCATATATAGTAATAATAATAATAATAATAAGCAGGTTGCCAAGATAGTGCACCAGCAGCTTGCGATCTTGCTTCGGTAGGTAGAAGAAATACAGAGCAGGCATGATTTAAATTCGCTCTCTCCACAAAGACTCGACCAAATGTCTTCTGAAAATAGCATGAGGCTATGTTGTATGAAAATAATTTTTTACAAAGAGAGCTCTTAATTAGGGGAATAGTGAGGAGGCCTCAATGCCTTAAATTTAGATTATGTACATCTGTGCGAAAACTCAATCTAGCATATAAATATGGCGGAGTTTTATATAGAACTATTTTGTGAAAAAATAGCCACCTCGATAACCTCAGCGCATTAGAAGTGGGATCCCGACGACGCATGCCATATACAAATCTAATACATGAGTTCTGTACTTTTTGTATTCGTATGCAAGGTTCGTACACAGTATCAGCAAAGTTAAAATAGCTCAAGACCAGCGAATTAGACAATATTTTCCGAGCTGACTATGTTAAAAAATGCCTAAACTGATAAATCAATCTGAGAGAATTGTATGCTCTTCTAATTAACACATGTTCCCTGAATCTTAGATCGACATCCAGGTGAACACCCAAATTCTTGGCAACATCAGAGAAAGCCAGGCGACTCTCACCCATCGTCAAGCAAACCCTCTCTTCCAATTCCCTGCGCTCATTTTTGTTACAGAACAAGAGAACATTGGATTTACTGGGATTGATTTTCAAGCAATGATCTGCTGCGGAAGCCAGCAAAAGTTCTAAGTCGCTATTTATGATTTGCGCTGCCCTCT
>JAUIMW010003043.1:0-10006 GCA_033557785.1 Enochrus cinctus | reverse complement strand
TTAATAATTATAAGTGCAAAAGAGGGAAATTGTTATTACTTAAATTATAGCTGGTGTAATTGCTTCAGGGCCAATTAACTAGGTACACGATGATTAATTCACTACTCCGGCTTTGTCATAATAATATAATTATAAGGAATGCAGTTTTTTTATTCCTGCCGGACAAACAACTACGTTATTATAACAATAGGACTTAACTAGCTCGCTCGTTTTCAGTTTTCATTTCGGCAATTATTCATTTACTAATTACATACTAGAGCAATCATTTTATTTTCATCAGGAAGACGTATGGCGTGCACAAAATAAAGTTAAATCAGTCTGGGTATTTATTTGAAACGATAAAAACGTTCCTTGTAGTTTTTCAGCAGCCTTAAAAGAACTACAAGTGATAAAAGAGTCAATTTTTCATGCACCTGAAAACAGATGAAAACTTGCTCTTTTTGTGTTTTGCATTAAAATTATTAGTTTTGTAAGTAATAACTATCTTAATTTAGTACAGTTTGCCAAACTTTAATATCCCTTATAGTTTTTCAGCAATCTTCGAAAAACTAAAAGTGAGAGTCAATTTTTCATGCGCCTGAAAACAGGCGAAAACTTGTTCTTTACAACTCATTTTTCAGATAAAACATTTCCACAAGTAAACTTTAATAATTCTATTGCACAATATTTAAATATTAATAAAGAAATATGATAGTTATCTTAAACATAAACTCATTACGTAAAAATAAAAATAGCTAAGTACTTGGAGGACATTCCATGTCCCTCAGACTCTCTGGTGATTCTTTTTATGTTGATTAAAGTCAGTTAACATCTCTCGAAAAGAATAGAAACAACAGAAAAAGGACGCACATTTAATTTATTTCTTGGAATTAAATAAATTGTGTTGGTGTAGTTGTTTATTTATTTAATTTATTAATTTTAAGAAAATAATTACACAAAAAACTTCCTCTTTATTCATATAACCATGAAATTGTCCTTAGTCCTTCGAAGGATAAGTTAGATTATATAACTTAATTTTTGCAAATGGTAATGCATGTTTTAATTTTTTAAAATCAGTATCATTTTTTAATGAAATAGTGAAAAAAAAATATATAATTTTTTTAATAAAATATTTGAGGAAAAAAAATTGACTTCAATTAAAAAATTTGAAAACTGATTAAAAATGTCAAAATATAAGAAAATTAAAAATAATTCGTTATCGTCAGCTAAATCCTTTTCATTATATTTTTCTTATTAGTTGGATAATTTTAGATACATAAAAATAATATATTTATCTGAATCTAATCAATCTACTCATAAGAAAAAATATAAATAGCGAACTACCTGGAGGACATTCTATGTCATCCAGACCCCCTGATGGTTCCTCTTATGTAGTTAAATATCAGTAATTATCACTTTATTAGAAAAGAACAGACACAACGAAAAGAAGGACTACCTTGTCCTTGTCTGGTGGACATGGAATCTGAAGGATATTCCAGGGGGTTTAGGGGACATGGAATGTCCTCCAGGTACTTCGCTTTTTTATATTTTTCTTACATTAACAACAAAATACCTGGAGGACATTTCATGTGTCCTAGATCTAGAAAAATCACCAGAAGGTTTGAGGAATATGAAATGTTCTCCAGATTCTTGGCTACTTACAATTTTCTTACATCTAAAAACTGATTAAAGAAGTAAAGATTTAAGAGATCTAGAGTAATTCCCTAGCTTTTGATCAATGACGGTGATCTCCTTCAGGAGGAAATAAACATAAGATGTTTCACAATATAAACTGTAAAAACAAACAACACCCTGGTGCTCAATAAACATTACTTTATTTGAAAAGAACAGAAACAACGAAAAAGAAGGATCACCAGAGGGTATGGAGGACATTCCAGGGTACATAAAAGTACCCGGGAGATATTCCATACTTTGTTTAAAATTAATCAACCAATAAAAAAAATTCCCCAATGTCCCCCAGATATCTTGGTTGTCCATCTTGCAAAGTTTTTTTCATAATTTCTATTCTGATTTTTAACTACATAAGATGAAGCACCAGGGGGTCTAGGGGACATAGAATGTCTTCAAGATACTTTGCTTTTCCTATTGATTCATTACTATTAGATAGATAAAGTAATTTTATGATTTTAAAAAGAAATTAAAGCAATATACTTGGAGGACATTTCATGTTTCCCAGACCCTCTGGTGGTGTTTCGTTGTTGTTATTTCTATTCATTTAGAACAAATTCATCAACATAAGAAAAATCACCAAGGGACCAGGAGGAAATGAAATGTCTTCCAGGTATTTTGTTGTTTATGTACTTTTAGCTTATTTTTAAAAATCATTACACTATTTTATCTAAGGTAAATCAATAGGTAAAATGTAATACATTCCATGTTTCTCAGAGTTTTTGGTGAATTTTCGTATGTAGATAAAAAACCGTTTTCATTTATCACTTATTAATAATCTAGATTCACACTATATTTATGAAAATGTATCTACTTTTTTAACCAAATTTTTCCATTTTTCTATTATTTTATAACGAAATAATGTTTACTGATATTTATCAATATAAGAAGAAATACCGGAGGGTCTGGGTGGTTTTAGTTTGTTTCTTGATCCTCCAACATTCTTCAAAAGTATTTTAATTGAATAATTAAATTGGTATTAAAAAGAAGGAAGACAGAACTAAATTATGTACGATTGAACTGGTGTCAGGTAGAAGCCTTGGGCTTACGTGAATTATATTTTAATGTAATTATTGAAATATACACCAAATAAATATTCTAAATATTAGCTCGTATCTTACATTCATTCCATGTCCTCCATATCCCCTAGTGATCTTTTTTTTTCGTTGTTTCAATACTTTTCAATTAAAGTGAGGTTTGCTTATATAGTTAAAATCAATATACATTACTTTAATAGAAAAGAAAAGAAAACGAAAAAGAAAGACTATCTGGAGGTCTGGAGGACATGGAATGTCCTTCAGGTACTTTGCTTTTTATATTTTTCTTATTGCTTTGATAATGCTATTTTTAAGAAGAAATTAAACCACCAAATTCCCTGGAAATCCTTTTATTTTTGTCGTTCATATTCTTTCACAATTAATGGATGTGTTTTAGGTACTGATATATTTCTTATTGATTTATCAATTTTAAGTAAAACAAGAATTTTTGTGATTTTTAAAAAGAAAATAAATGTACTTAACGAACGATGTGTCTGGAAGACATTCCATGTCATCTAAATCCCCTGGTAGTCCTTCTTTTTCGTTGTTTCTACTCTTTTAGGATCTGGGAAACATGGAATGCCCTCCAGGTACTTCTTAAATTTTTCTTATTGACTAATTAATCTTATTTAAATAAAATAGTTTTACAATTTTTAAAGTAAATTTGTGTATCTGAAATTAATTAATCGATAAAATTTAAGTAGTGGAATACTTTTTATGTTGATAAAAATCAGTAAACCGTTTATTGTCTATTCTATTACAATAAACGGATGTACTTTCAAGGGGTCCGGAGCATATGTACATCTAGGTATATTACTTTTTAAGTAATTAATCAATCAATAAGAAACTAAGAAGCAAAGTACCTGAAGGATATTCCAGATGGTTCTGTTTATGTAAATAAAAACCAATAAACATTCCTTTATTCGAAAAGAAAAGAAACAATGAAAAAGAAAGATCACCAAAGAGTGATTATTTCATCTTAGATAAATAAAGTGCCTTTATGATATTTAAAAAAGAATTAAATGCACGTAAAAAATAATATACCTGGAGGAGATTCCATGTCCATGTTTTTATTAGTTTATTAATTTTAGAAAGATAACGAATTTTTTTAATTTTCTAAAATAAAATAAATGTACGATACGAACAATGTATCAGACGGACAGTCCATGTCTCTCAGACGCTCTAGTGATCCTTCTTATGTAGTTATATATCGGTAAACATCACTTTATTTGAAGATAACAGAAACAATAAAAAGAAGGATAATGGAAGACATGGAATGTCCTCTAGGTATGCTGCTTTTTATGAACTTTTTATGAATTTTTAATCATAAAAATGTTTTTCATCTTAAATTAATCCATTAACAAGAAAACCTGGAGGACATTCCATGTTCCCCAAAGTTCCTGGTGGTCTTTTTTTTTCGGTGATCCTGTTCATTTCGAATAAAGAGATGTATACTGATTTTTTTCAATATAATTCACTACTTATATTTTCTTCATTGATTGATTAATCATAGATAGATAAAATATCTGTATAATTTGTAGGGCATTCAATGTTCTTCAAAACCTTAAGTAATCCTTTTTTGCTGTTTCTCCATATACCTCCGGATATATTATTGTTTACGTTTATTTTATTTTCAAATGATAAAAATATTTTATCTAAGATTAATTAATTAATTAATTAAGTAAAATATATAATTGTGGTCCTTCTTATGTTGATTGAAAAATTAGTTAACAACATGGAATATTATTTTTATGTACTTTTAACTTATGATGAAAATAATAAAAATATAATATAAACGAAATACACAGAGGACATTCCATGAATTTATATAAAGTGTTTTTACGATTTTTAAAAAGAAATTAAATGTACTAAAAATGCAACATACCTGGAGGATATGCGCCCCAAACTCCCACCGTTGGCTGTTCTCTTTTTTTATTGTTTCTACTTTTTTACAATAAATGGATGTTTATTGATTTTTATCAACATAAGAAGGACCCCAGGTACTTCGTTTCTTATTTTTTTCTTATTGATTAATTTTTTCTAGATAGATATATTTTTATGATTTTAGGAAATAAATTCAATAGACGTAAACAACAATATGCCTGGAGAACAATCTATATCCTCCAGATCTCCTAGTGATTGTTCTTTTCAAATAAAGTAATGTTTACAGGTTTTTAGCAATACAAGAAGAATCACCAGGGGGAATAAAATCTACTTAAAAAACAATATACCTAGAGTATATGTGCCACAGACCACTTAGTGGTCCTCTATATCCTATTTCTATTATGTTACAATAAACGGATGTTTACTGATTCATATCCACATTAGAAGAATATAAGGGAGCTTGGGAAACATGGAATGTCCTCCACATACTTCGCTTCTTATATTTTTCTTATTGATTATTTCATTGTAAATCGATAAAATATTTTTATGATTTTAAAAAATAAATTTAATATACATAAACAACAATTTACTTGGAAGATATTCCATGGTCCCCCAGACCTCCTTGTGTTCCTTTTATTTTTGTTGTTTCTATTCCTTCGCAATTAATGGATGTCTTTTAAGTACATCGCTACTGATTATTTCTTATTGATTGATTAATTTTCGATAGATTAAGAAAATATTAAAGAACATCCTCTGGTTGTTTTTGTTCTTTTACAATAAGTGGGTGTTTACTGAATTTTATCAACGTAAAAAGTCTGAGGAACATGGAATATCCTTCAGGTTTTAAAGAAATTTATCTATATGAATATTCCATGTCCCCCAAATATCTTGGTGTTCCAACTTGAAAAGTTTTTACGTCATTTATATTCTTTTACAACAAATGGATGTTAACTGATTTTTAACTACATAAGATGGGACACCAGGAGGTCTAGTCTATATAAATAACAAAAACGAAGGACTACCAGAGGGTCTAGAAGACATGAAATGTCCTCCAGGTGTATTACTTTAATTTCTTCTTAAAATTATAAAACTACTTTATCTATCTAATAGTAACGAATCAATAAGAAAAGTGAAGTACCTGGAAGACATTCCATGTCCCCCAGACCCCCCAGGCCTTCCTTCACTTTTTTTCTGTAATGTAATATAGAGATGTTTACTGATATTCAACAAAAAAGAAGAACTACCAGGAGGTCTGGGGGATATGGAATGTCCTCCAGGTGGACTGTTTTCTATATACTCTTAATTTCATCCAAATGTCTTAATAACATTCTTCATTTCTTCAAGTTTAATCAACTAACAAGAAGAGTGTAGTTTTCAGAATACCTGGAGGACATTCCATGTCCCCCAGACCCCCTGGTGTTCCTTCTTTTGTGTCGTTTTTTACTGTATTGCAATAAAGAGATGTTTACTGAACTTACAAAAATGAATAGTGTTGTCAAAATTTTATCACAAAATTAGAAGTACGTAGGCAGCAGTGTACCTGGAGGACATTTCATGTCCATAGAATATTCAAAAAGTTCAATGGATCACTGAGAAGAAAACAGATAGCGGAGTGCCTGAAGGATGTCCCCCAGATCCCCTAATGTTCCTTCTTTTGTGTTATTTTTTACTCTGTTGCAATACAGGTATGTTTACTGATTCTTAACAATAAAAGAAGGACCACCAGGGGGTCTCGGGGACATGGAATGTCCTCCAGGTACTCGACCTCATACGTTCATTCTGGTGATTGATAGAATGGAAACTTAAAGACTTACAAAAATGAATTTAGATTACATATGAAGAAGTGTTTTTAATGGTACCAATCAAACTGAATGTGTCGAACACCTGGAGAACATTCCATGTTCGAACTTCTTGATAGTTCTTCTTTTATCACTTAACGTTCCTATATTGCAAAAGATTGTGGGAGACATCGTGTATCCTCCAGTTACTCAACCTCTTACATTCTTCTTAATCACATGTAGTTTTTTTTAATGTTGTTGAAAAACTACAAAGGATATTAAAGTTTGAGAAACAACACTAAATTAAAATAGTTATTGCTTAAAAGACCAACTATTTTAATACAAAGCACAAAAGAGTAAGTTTTTTATCTATTTTAAGGCACATGAAAAATTGACTCTCTTATCACTTGTAGTTTTTTTAAGCTTACTAAAAAACTACAAGTAATATTAAAGTTTGGAAAATAGTACTAAATTCAGTTAGTTATTGTTTGAAAAAACCAACAATTTTAGTGCAAAGCACAAAAAGAACAAGTTTTCGTCTATTTTCAGGAGCATGGAATGTCCTCCAGGTACACTGTTGTCTACGTACTCCTAATTTTATTAATAATCTTTGTAATTCCATGTCCCCCAGAAACCCTAGTGTTCCTTCTTTTATGTTGTTTTTACTCTGTTAAAATATAGGGATGTTTTCTGATTTTCAACAACAAAGAAGGACCACCAGGGGGTCTGGGGGACATGGAATGTCCTCCAGGTGAATTGCTTTCTACATACTCTTAATTTTATCCAAATGTCTTAATAACGTTCTTCATTTCTTCAAGTTAAAGCAACTAACAAGAAGAGTGTAGTTTGTAGAGTACCTGGAGGACATTCCATGTCCCCCCGACCCCCTGGTGTTCCTTCATTTATGTCGTTTTTTACTGTATTGCAATATAGAGATGTTTACTGCTTTTCATATTTGTTTTACTTGGTTATTAATTATGGAATTGAATAGCACATACTAATAATTTATATTTGCATTCTTCTAATTTATTTAATAATCTTGGTAATCATCCTTATTTTACTAAGTTTAATGGATCGCTTGGTAAGCTTTATAGAAAATAGAATGCGGAATGCCTAGAGGACATTTTATGTCTTCCAGACCCCCTGGTGTTCTTTTTTGTTAATAAAAATCTGTTTAATAACAGAATAAAAACAAGAAAAAACAGGACTACCAGGAGATCTGGAGAACATGAAATGCCCTCCAGGTGCACTGTCGTTCAAGTGCACTGTCATCACTAAACATTCCTATTATACATGAGGTAAGAGATAAAACACCAGGTAGTCACATACTACTATTTTATTTGGTAATATATTAATAAATAATGAGAAGAAAACAGAAAACGAAATGCCTGGAGGACATTCCATGTCCCCAAAACATCCTTCTTTTATGTTGTTTTTATTCTGTTCTAATACATACATAGACATTTAGCAACAAAAAGTGGACCACCAGGGGGACATGAAATGTCCTCCAGGCATTTCGCTTTCTGTTTTCTTCTCATTGTTTATCCATCTGTGTCCTCTAGGCACTCCGCTTTCTGCTTTCTTCTTAGTAATCCATTAAACTTAGTAAAATTTAAATTATGATAAAGATTATTAAATAAATTAGGAGTACGTGAATGGCAGTATACTTGGAGGACATTCCATACCCCCCAAATACCCTGGTGGCCCTTCTTTTATTGTTGAATATCAGTAAACATCCCTTTATTGCAACAGAGTAAAAAACGACATAAAAGAAAGGCTGGGGGACATGGAATGTCTTCTAGGTTCAGTGTTAACTACTTACTTTTAATTGTTGCTTTAAAAACTTTTAACTCTTTATTTATTTATATTTTGTCCATCAAAAGAAGAAAAATACTAAACTTCTTATAATAATTTTAATCTCACGAAGTTTAATAGATCACTAAAAAAAAAGTATGTAGTGGAGTGCCTGGAGGACATTCCATGTGTTCAGACCCCTGGTAGTACTCTTTTTATTGCTAAATATCTGTATCTATGTATGTATTAACACATAATAAAAACAATATAAGAGAAAGATCACCAGGGGGTTTGGAGGATATGGAATGTCCTCCAGGTATACTGTAGTTTACATACTCCTAATTTATTTAGTAATCTTTATAATAATTGTAATTTCACGAAGTTTAATGGATCAATAAAAAGAAAATAGAAAGTCTTTTACATAATTTTTACTCTATTGCAATATATGAATGTTAAGTGATTTTCACCAATAAAAGAAGGACCACCGAGGGGTCTAGGGGACATGGAATGTCCTCCAGGTATTCGACTTTATACCTTCTTTGTGGTAATTGGTTAAGTAGAAACGTAGAGACATAAAAATGAATTGATTTACATATGAAGGTTAGAGGTTTTTTCTTTATTAAAACCCTATAAACTTTCTTATCTTTAAATAGAAAAAAAAGCAATGTAAAAGAAGGAACACACAAAGGTCTTGGGGTATGGAAAGTCTTTCAGGTAATTTGTTTCTCATCGGTATACCTTCTAATTGGTAAAACATAAATATAATAGCATTTTCAATACTTAAAAACTTAATTATTAGTACGTAGATATCAGTTCACCCAAACGACATTCCATGTCCTCCAGTTCCCTTGATGGACCCTATTTTATGTTGTTTGATTCTTTTTCAACATGGAAATGTTTATTGGTTGTTAATAATAATACAAGAACAACCGAAGGTATTGGTAGACATGGTATGTCTTCCAGGCACTTTTTTTCATATATATTATCTTTTAATTGGTACTTATACAAAACAAAATTTTTTTTTGATATCTTATTTTATTCTATTCCGGCAAAAGAATGTTTATCAATTTTTAGTAGTAATAGAAAAACTACTGGGGGATCCGAGGGACATGGAATGTTTTCGCAGTTCTACGTTTCGTAGTTTTTTTTTTGTAGGTAAAACATAAAATAAGTTTTTAATCTTGTTCAAAATGGGCATGTTAACTGATTTTTAGCAATTAAAAAAAGACCACCAGGGGATCTGAGGGACATGGAATGTCCTCCAGGTATTATGCTTCTGACATGCTATGATTTTTAACAATTCTGCTCTTTACGTACTAATAAACGATTTTTAAAAATATTGAAACTTTTCTTAGTAATTTATCAATCAGAATATAAGATACACCTGGAGAACATTCCATCCCCCTTAGACACCCAGGTGGTCTTTTTTATTGTTAAAAAAAGAAATATTCCTAAATTGAAATAAATGAAAACTTTATAGAACTTCTGCTACTGTTTATTCTAAATGCTACATTATTTTTTTTTTGGTTAATTTTAAAGAAGTGAAGAGTGTTTTAAAACAATAAAAAAAGAACTACCAGGGGGACTGCAGGATCCAGATACTCTCCAACCTACGTTCTTAATATAGTTGGTTAAACTTACAAAAAAGAATGTTGTCAAAATTTTATCACAAAATTAGAAGTACGTAGGCAGCAGTGTACCTGGAGGACATTCCATGTCCATAGAATATTCAAAAAGTTCAATGGATCACTGAGAAGAAAACAGATCTCGGAGTGCCTGAAGGATGTCCCCCAGATCCCCTAATGTTCCTTCTTTTGTGTTATTTTTTACTCTGTTGCAATACAG
>JAUIMW010003042.1:0-10006 GCA_033557785.1 Enochrus cinctus | reverse complement strand
CTCTTCCATTTGCCTCGTAATGCCTTGCAGCATTTGTTTTATTTCTTCCATGTCGTTCCCGTCTTTTTCATCTACCTCACTACTCTTTGTCCTTCTTTCCTCTTCTCCTCTTCTCTGTTCAGGCGATTTTATTTCCTTAATTGACAGCTGCACGCGCCGATTCACTTGAAATATCCCGGTAATTTTGAGTATAAATTCAGAGCTCTCGTGCACACACTTTCACCTTCAACAGCCAGAGATTAATTTTTTTAAATTTGGGAGTCTACCCCTTACGAAGATTTGCGTTTAAAAAATCGCCAAAAATCGAAGAGCCAAAATAACACCGAGCAACATAGCCTATCTCATAAAGTGCCATCTGGTGTACGTCGATTGGTTCCGGAGAAATCTTAAGAAAAGTGCGTTTTCAAAATGAAAAGTGTCAAAACTTCCGGAGGCTGTAGCGCCCTTGTTATTAGTCGTAGGGAGACGAGACAAAAAAAAAACTTTTAAGTAAAATTTTACCAGGAGTCCAACGAGACCAACCGCGTCCTTCTAGGTGGCCAAATAAAAAAGTTAGAAACTTTTCGTTGCAATACTGGCAACTTGGTTAATTTCGCAAGGCGCAGGGTTGGGGAAAATAATTTTTCTCTCGAACTTTTCGAACGCCACCCGTTCATGTGGGGCATCATTTTAAAGGTAAAAATGCGCACTTTAAGATGACGTACCAGGGTGTAACGTGGACAAAAGAGGGAGGAGGAGACGAGAAGGCGACCTCAATCAAATGCATCTTCAAGTTGAACATAAAATGCCAGAAGAGGCTGTCTCATTAACTTTAGATGGATCACCTGAAACTCTACGGTGAGACGGAAAATAAACTTGAGGAGCTTTTTTGTCTATTTTCTGTCTGAAATTTTATCCATTCTTGTCACTGCTTCCTCCCTCCTGAAGTACTTCATCTGCGTGGTTAGTACCTTGGTTTGATTGAGTTCTTTTTGTTTAGTTTCCCCTGTCTTAAGTTTGTCATGATTTCGCTTGAAGAAAAAATAGTACTTACCACTCGGAAGTACAGCGTTTCATTGTGAGCAGCTCTAAGGCGTCGTCTCAGCACAAAAGCCTTTGTAATATAATGTACTCATATCAAACTAAAAAAGTCTCATCAGAGCTTTCTTTTGATTTCTGCAACTCTAAAAATATCATCCCTCGTGCGAAAGCGGGCCTCCAAACGGAGGATAAAGCGTGTCTTTCTGAAGAGAGACAGATTGCCACATTTGTCAGATCTGTTTCCACCGACAACTAACCGCAATAATTGGTAGCAGACAGACGCACAGAAGAGGTGATTGTTAATGTGGACGCTTCCGAACCTCCGGGTACAGTGAGTTGTAGAGTTTGGGGGGGCTTGGATCGATCACAGTGGCGTCAAGTACGTTCCTCAATTCTGCGCGCGACTCTATCCAACAGTTGGTTCCAAGTCGCGAAACTGGACGAACGCCACATGCTGTCTGCTGCTCGGCTAGACCGAAAATATGTTTTCATAACTCGTTATTTTCCTGCTTGTGTTTTGTTTTAGGAGCGTGGCGCGTCTCTAGGACACTCTTAACACCTCAATAGACTGTCAAAAGAAAAACTATCCTGGCGGAGTTGCGGGTTTGTCCAGTCACACAAACACTTTCCCGGGGTTTTCAAACAAGTGTCCGATATACTAACTTTTTTATTTTATCAAGTTGGGATGTGATTTTATTGTGTTTAATTGTGTAGAAAATCAGACGATAAACAATGGATTAAATTGAGAGTAGTGGTGTGAAAAATTGTCGATTTGTTATCATAAAGCAGCGAGGATTGACGATGAGAAATGGTAGCTTATATTAAGAGTGTTGATAATCATTTTTATTTACTTTTTTTGAGTGTTTTGCAAACAGTTATTAGAGATTTCGTCCAAATATTAAACTGGGAAATCAGAACGAATTTATTATTTGTCATGCGATAAGAGCTATTTTTTATCTGAAAACCACATGGTTTCACGTTTTTATGGTAATAAATATATATTGTTTAATTTTATTTTAAATTTTGCAATTTTTTTTTTTTAATTTATTTTTACTGTCTGGTTTTCGAGCGGGATGCGGTGGCGCCACTGAAACGAAAGTGGTGTTACCTACTTGTCGAACAAATAGCCAGCAATTATGTAGACTTTAGAACGATAATGAAAACAATAGCACGTGTGGGACATTAACATTATAAATTTATTGACTGTTTGGTTTTTAAGTACAGTTCCATTGAAATTCGCCTCGATTTAATGCAATTGCGTTCTTAGCGGCTAATAATTTATTTATCTGCTATGAAAAATGTGGTGGCTTATGAGCGATAAATTCGAAATAGAAGAAAATAAATTCATATTACAATTGCAGTCAGACATGTTATCGCATGCTAACAATAAGTATATTGCATGACTGCGATGTTTGTTCCTCTTGAGAGTACGTGTAGAATATGTTCAACCGAACAGCATTTATAATGAACTTTTTATACTGTTTCATATGGGAGTCATAAATATTTGCGATTTGCTCATTTGGCTATTTCAGCAGGATGTGAGCGCTCTTGTTCCATATCAAGTAATTTAATAGTTGTGTAGGGCGGTCAGAATATTTTGTTTTTTTAGATTGAACAGCAAAGACAATATTCACGCTTTGTCAACTTTTGAAATGAAATCTCCAGTGGACCGTCAGCATATTTTTGTGAAATAGAAAATAATACTCTTGAGAGCCGAGAGCCGTAAATAATTGATAGACATTCGTTTGATAGATATTTACAAATATTTGAGTGGCGTCATTGATGTGTGTTGTGTTCATTAATTTTTAAAAAACAGCTGACGTGTGAATGGCCATTGAACGTAAAATTAAAAAAAGTTAAAAAACAAAAATTGTTTTTAACGGGCTGTCAGCAATGCCTTTTTGTAAATATATAAAAAAAACACTTGTTATCTCACTTTGTGGAGGTGCTAATCAATGGATTATTATTTGTTCCTTTTCAAGTGAGCTCAAAGAAGTGTTATCTTGAAGATCTTTAGAAGGTCATTAATATAAATTATGAATACTGGACGTTTGATTTTTTCCATTTGACTGTTTGACTACTTCTCATGTGGAGTTCCACAGGGTTCCATCTTTTGTCAATTACTGTTCAATATTTTCATAAGTGACTTACCTGCAAATGTCGATGCAAATTGTGCATGTATGGCTGCGCCTGATCCAGAAGAGTTAAAAGTAAAAATAAAACACTTTGTAAGCTTGTCGACTGGTTTTCGTTTAATGGCTTGCATATAAACACCGACAAGACCAACATATATGTTTACGACAAATAAATCGGATATAACTTCGGTATTAATTTCTACTTTCCATTAAATTATTAAATTCTTGTTATTTGTTGGGTCTCACAGCCAGTTCCAAACTGGGATGGGTTGAACAAGTCGATGCTTTTAGTACTAGGCTTCATCTTCTCTATTTTTCTTAAATTGTAGATGTAAATTTTTTCCTTACAGCTTCGCTAGCCATTTTTTTCTATCTTTCTCAAATTGCAGTTTCTTAAATTGAAAAAAAAAAACTTCAATTTTAGAAAAAACACCTACAATTTAAGAAAGATAGAGAACATGGCCAGTGAAGCTGCAAGAAGAATAATATTCTATCTGTAAGGACAAAAACCTAGTAGATATATACAGACTTTTTATTATCACTAGGTTCTTGTCCTTGCAGCTATGATATTGATCTTCTTGCAGCTTTGTTGGCCATTTTCTCTATCTTTCTTAAATTGAAGCTGCTTTCTTAAAATGAAAGAAAAACTAAATGAGGAAGCTTCAATTTTATAAAAAATAGAGGAAATATCAGCGAAGTTGCAAGGAAAAAAAATTGATAATGAGGGCTCGTATAGACACCTACAATTAGACATAGACATAGACATCTACAACTAAAGAAAGATAGCGAAGCTGCAAAGTACCTGTAGCCTACACACGGCCTGGAAACAATGACACTTACCAAGAATAGTGCGAACCGACTGAGAGAAACTCAAAGGGCTATGGAAAGGGCACTCCTGCAGTTTTCTTTTAGAAACAAGGTGAAAAATGAAAGTAGTATGGACATCACCGACGTAGCAAAGAGAATGACTAAGTCCAAATGGAGCTGGGCAGAACACATGGCGAGGCAAGACGGAGAGAAATGGACAACTAGAGTGTTGTAGTGGCGGTTCAGAAATTAAACGAAGCAGAGGCAGGCCATAGAGACCATAGATGGACGACATCAAATGATCATGCGCCTACTCCAACCTAGAAACCAAGAAAGCTAATGTCTCTCTTTTATGCGAATATTTTTTTTTTTTAATTTAAAATTATAAATGGTTCCTTAAATTGTAGCTGTCTATGTTCACAGCTTCGCTGCTCGCTGACTCGGGCAAGCCCTGGCTGCTTAAGTTTTTCATTATATCTTCGCTGACCATTTTCTCTATATTTCTTTAATTGCAGCCAATTTCACCAGCTTCAATTTTAGAAAAAATAAAAATGTAAAATGGTCAGCGAAGCTGCAAGGAAAAGAATTGATAACGAGGGTTTTCCGGAGTCGGCGAGAAGTGAAGCTGCGGGCATAAGCACTTACAATTTTAGAAAGATCGAGAAGATGGCCATTAAAGCTGCAAGAAGATAGATATTCTCTATGTAAGGACAAAAAAGTTATAGATATTATTTCTAAGATGCACTGCTACTTTGTTTCCGCAAATATTAGTTTTTTTATAACCATAATGGTTATATAATTGTTTAAGTTCTTAACGCTTAATAGCAGCAAAAAAGATTTAGATGTCTGAGGAAGGGAGAAAAGAACTCCCGGAACGTCATAGAATGTATAAGGAACAATAAAATTTAGACAAATATCATCTTAAAAGATGTATACAGGTTTTTTAATATCACCAGATTTTTGTCCTTGCAACTAGGACATTCAACTTCTTGCAGCTTCGCTGGCCATTTTCTCTATGTTTCTTAAATTATAAATGGCTTTTTAAATTGCAGCTTCGCTGCTCGCTGACTCTTTTTTAAATTGCTGCTACTTTCTTAAGTTGAAAAAATACTAGACGAAGTAGCTTCAATTTTAGAAAGAAATAGAGAAAATAGATAATTTAAGAAAAGTATAAACGACAGCAGGCGAAACTCTAAGCGTATACAAACAGCGAGAGCTTGCTTGAATCTGCGAGCAGCGAAGCTACGAGTATAGACACCTATGATTTTAGAAAGACAATAACCTGCGAAGCTGCAAGTTGATAATAGAAAGCGAGGACTTGCCCGAGTCAGCGAGCAGCGAAGCTGCTAGCATAGACTACAATTTAAGTAAAATAGAGAAGATGGCCAGCAAAGCTGCAAAAAGTTGAATATCCTAGCTGCAAGAACAAAAATCAAGTGATAATAAAAAACCTTCATATATCTTTTTTGTCCTTACAGATAGTATATCGATCTTCTTCTATCTTCTCTATCTTTCTTAAATTGTAGGTCTCTAAACTCGCAGTTTCACTGCTCGCTGACTCGGACAAGCCTTCGTTTTCTATTATAAACTTGCAGCTTCGCAGGTTATTTTCTTTCTAACATTATATGTGTTTACACCCGCGGCTTCGCTGCTCGCAGACTCGAGCAAGCTCACGCTGTTTGTATCCACTTGGAGCTTCGCCCTCTGTCGTTTATAATTTTCTATAATTTTGGCTGTATATTTTTGCAGCTTCGCTGCTCGCTGACTCGGACAAGCCACCGCTTTCTATTATCAACTTACAGCTTTGCAGGCTGTTATCTTTCTAAAATTATAGCAGTCTATACTTGCTGCTTCGCTGCTGGCAGACTTGATCAAGCTCTCGCTGTTTGTATCTGCTTAGAGCTTCGCCTGCTGTCGTTTATACTTTTCTAAAATTGACTATTTTCCCTATTTTTGCCCGAGTCGGCGAGCAGCGAAGCTGTAAGCATAGACACCTACAATTTAAGAAAGATAGACAAGATGGCAAGCGAAGCTGCAAGAAGATCTATGTCCTATCTGTAAGGAAAAAAAGATATGTACAAGTTTTTTATTATCACTAGATTTTTGTCCTTACAGCTAAGACATTCAACTTCTTGCAGATTCGCTGGCCATTTTCTTTATTTTTCTTAAATTGTAGATAGTTTCTTAAATTGCAGCTGTCTATGCTCGCAGCTTTGCCTCTCGCTGACTCGGGCAAGCCCTCGCTACTAAAGTTTTTCCTTACAACTTCGCTGGCCATTTTCTCTATCTTTCTTAAATTACAGTTACTTTCTTAAATTGAAAAAAAAACTAGATGAGGTAGCTTTGATTTTAGTCAATTTTATTCATAAGAATAAGAATAAGAATAAGTTTATTCATAAGAAATAAGCAGTACAATATTTAAAAATAAAGCTTAGACTATACCTGACCCTTTAAAGAGTCGTCTTATATTTTTTTGTAAATGACAAATTTTTACCCAATGTATATAAATACATTGAACAAACTCTCAATGACATAGGTAACCGACGAGTTCATCGAAAACAAATTCATCGAAAGCAGATTTATCGAAAATGAGTTCATCGAAAACAAATTTATCGAAAACGAGTTTATCGAAAGCAAGTGGCTAATTCATTGAAAAACTATTATTTTGTGTATATTTGAATGGCATACCTACTCCATCACCAAGTCATAAATCGCGGCCGTTCTGACGACTTCTCCGCAAGACTTTTTCATTATTATTGTTAGAAATGCTGTTATTTTAAAAGAATAAAAACTTATAAGAAATACTATCATAATTTATATCATCAAAACAAATTTTAAATTTTTTACATTTGCTTTACTAGAATAGTTCGTAACTTTTCATGCACTTAAGCACGAAAAAATGGCACTTTATTAGCAATTTCTATTAAAGCTTTCTTCAAAAGTTTTATTATTACTTCGGGAGAACTGGAGGTGTATCCAGGTAGGAACCATCTTTCAAAATTCAATTTAAATCACACAAATTTGAAGAATCCCTTCGGTGGTCCTTTTCGTAGAGTTTTGCTTTTTATATTTCACTTTTCTAAACATAGACCTCCACACTCGCAGCTTCGCTGCTCGCCGCCTCGGGGCCTTCGGCCCCTCGATGTTATGTTTCGTAGTGCTTCGCTTCTTGCACACTCTATCACTTTTCTAAACATAGACCTACACACTTGCAGCTTCGCTGCTCGCCGTCTCAGGGCCTTCGACCTCTCGATGTTATGTTTCGCAGTGTCCTCGTTTCTTGCGCACTATATCACTTTTCTAAACATAGACCTCCACACTCGCAGCTTCGCTGCTCGCCGTCTCGAAGCCTTCGACCCCTCGATGTTATGTTTCGCAGTGCTTCGCTTCTTGCACACTAACTTTTTTTAAATCAAAATATAATTAATTAGTGAAAAGCTAGCATGTATTAAGCGAAGCCTAGCAAAACGAAACATCAAGGGGCCGAAGGCCCCGAGGCAACGAGCAGCGAAGCTGCGAGTGTCGAAGGCTATATTTAAAAAAAGCTCTGCGAAACAGAATACCGAGTGGCTGAATGCCTCGAGTCGGCGAGCAGCGAAGCTGCGAGTGTGTAGGTCATTATTTTGTAAGTGATGTGTACAAAGCGTATCCCTGCGAAACAGAACATCGAGGGGCCAAAGACCCCGAGACGGCGAGCAGCGAAGCTACGAGCGTGGACTAAGATAAATGAATAGTAGAATAAGATATGTACGCTCTTTCACAGAATATGTTTAAAATGTCAAGCACCCACAGGTATTAAACATTTCTGAGGAAAAACTTCTTGTTTAAAATGCATTACTGTTTGACTAGAAAACAAGCAATGCAATTGAGAAGGAAGAAATAATTGAGAAAGAAGTTTCCTGAAAACTGTACGATGAACTCCGCTGTAAAAGATTAGTTTCCTCTTTAGAAATCCATAATGTCTAAGAATACTCGTAGCCACCAGCTTATATCGAGCTACCAGTTTTAATTAGGAAAATATCGAGCATAGACACCTACAATTTAAGAAAGATAGAGAAGATGGCAAGCGAAGCTGCAAGAAAATCGATATCCTATTTGGAAGAACAAAAAAGATATATACAGGTTTTTTATTATCATTTGATTTTTGTCCTTGCAGCTAGGACATTCAACTTCTTGCAGCTTCGTTGGTCATCTTCTCTATTCTTCTTAAATTGTAGATGGTTTCTTAAATTGCAGCTATCTATACTCGCAGCTTCACTGCTCGCTGACTCGGGCAAGCCCCTGCTATTAAATTTTGTCCATACAGCTTCGCTGGCCATTTTTTCTATCGTTCTTAAATTGCAGCAACTTTCTTACATTGGGAAAAAATTAGATGAGTTAGCTTCAATTTTAGAAAAAATTAAATAATTTCTTTAAATAAGTTTGTATCGTGGGAAGAATTACCAGTGAAGTGGAGAACTGGGTGGACATAGGGAGGAGGAGGTCTTCGGGAAGGGAAGTTTTTTGGAAATGGGTGGACTAGGATGTTCAGGTTGAGGTTTTTCACGATACAAAAACTCTTGCATATAAGGGAAGTTTTGTTAATTTGTTTATTAGATCCAGTAGATCTTTGTTTTCTAAAGTAACTAACTTTGTTGTTAGATATTGGCTACGAATATGCAAAGGGGGTTCTTTGGCCTCCACGTACAAAGCAGCCACGGGAACTCCGCGAACCCTAGTTCAGAAGAGATCTTATTAATGAGCGGTAGAAATTAAGGCACACCTCGCCAAGTATCTAAGAATATTGAGGTGCTTCTGACACTTGGTTATAAGATCATCGATAGCCAAGAACCAAATCTTTTCATTGTGACAGCCAATCTGTCTCTTAAATAAGAAGTGTTATTCACATATAAACATATATCGTCAGCGTATTATATGATGCGTATTTGATTGGGGTTGAATAATCTATGAAGGTCACAACAGTATATATATTGAATAGAATAGCGCTCAAAATGGAACCCTTCACTAACCGTTCTGGGCCCCAACATCTAGCCGTCGTCGTCTCCTCTCGAGAGAAACCAGGTTCAAACAAAAGCTTGTGTGAAGGGTTGAGAGCCAACAATTTGCTCTTGAATATATCTAATATCGACAAAAATTGCTCCCACCTCTTCGTTGTTGCTGAAAGGTAGTTCGATGTTGATGGTGAGAGTAGTTAGAGCCTCCAACGTACCCATGTTAAGGCCAGAACACCTGAGTTAGTTCCCTTGAGGGGGGGTTAACCTGGGATCTTCTCCAGAACTGATTCAACAGAAGCGTTTTATTCCGGAACAGGAGCGTCAGTCTTTTCCGTAACAGTTGTGGAAGAAGACTGTTCAGAGGGGAAGGTGATGGCAGCTGAAGGGCACCTTGAGGCTACATGAACCAGGGCCTTACAAAAAAAGCAACGCAACTCATTCGTAGATAAAAATACCTGATAGACATTCTCTTTGCATGTGGAATTGATTGCCGGTGGCAAAATAAGGTTTTCCTCTAACACAATATAGATTTGGTTAAGAAAACTTTTGACATGACATGACATGACTTTGGCTAATTGACCTGTTGTTAGCATTGGAAACATTATCGGAAGGTAGGTCTCTAACAGGAAATAAAAAATAATTGCGCGAATGTACAAATGGAGCTGGGCAGGACACATGACGAGGCAAGAGAAATGGACAACTAGAGGAACTAAAAGAAGCAGAAGCAGACCACAGAGACGATAGATGAGCATCAGAGAATCAGCTGGTTTAGACTTGCCCAGGATCACGGCATATGGAGAGGCCTATGTCCAGGAGTTTATTGGGGAAGGTTGAAGAAGAAAAGAAGGAAGAAAGCAAAAATTGTTATTTTGGCACTAATTGACCATACACTAAAATCCGACGGGTCCTTGGTTTCCTCCGTTGGCTCAGTGAATCTTCATGAGGTGTCCGATCATTTACTAATCTTCTTAGCTCTTCATACTCCGTCTGTTCGTGATTGTTCTCGATCAAGACTGTATCGAGATTTTTCTAGATTTGATCATCGCAGGT
>JAUIMW010003041.1:0-10008 GCA_033557785.1 Enochrus cinctus | reverse complement strand
GCTCAATGAGGGCCTGTTTTTCTCTTTGCCAGCTTTCCTCTCTTCTACCCATTTCCTTTCTCACCTCTTGTAGTTCTATTTTTATTTCTTCATTGTACTCTTCCATTCTTTTGGACATACTATTATGTATTGTAATTTTATTCCTCCATAAAAATATTTAAAAATGCACCTTTACAAATGAATGGTTTATACTTTTTTTAATCAAATATCCTCCATGTAACTATGAAATGTACTTCACGCTTAACTCTTTTTTTAACTTAAAAAAATTAAAAAGCACTTTAATAAATCAATTTGTTGTTATAATTAAATAACTTTTGTTTTTCAAAACAATGCAATTATCTTATATTATATTTTCTACCACGTGTAGCTGCATTGTTGTGATTTCGTCTGTGATATTTTTCTTATTTGGATGAGTACCAAGTTAATTAATTCTTATTATTTACTTTTATCGTGTGTACAGGGTCATTCTCATCGACCTGCATTTATTTCAACTACAGGTATAGACTTAATAAACAAAATAATTTTAACTGAGTATACGTATAAAAAAAAACAAATAAAAAAGTCTAATGCAATTTTAGAAAATTTTGAATATTTAAAAAAATACAAGTAAAACAGATCTGGAGCTTTGGGACCAGCTGATTCCTACGTTAAGGCGCGTTTACATACAAGCCGCCCAACAACTTACAAAAGATTTACAGCTTGACTGCCATTGTTCAGATGATTGAAGGGCCATAAAACTTAAGCAGTAGAAACATTATACCTTGAACGTATTTTTATTTGTAAACTAAACGAGCGTGTACCAAATTTTTAAAAAACACCCTCACAAGCCGTTGCCTTTAGTTGACTTGACATTGTAGTTGATTGACAGGCCGCGCCAAAGAAGCCGATGCTGCGTTTTGTGTAAACGCGGGGTTAGGTGCAAATAATACGCCCTCAGTCTAGGCGGGCGCGGTTAAGATCGACGACCTCTTTCAGCTGTAACAATTTGTGCCTATGTTTGCTCTCATTTCGCTTTTTCAATACCAAGGTCCTTCTGTTATTTCACACCCTTTTGGTAATTGTTAAAGTATTTTCAAAATGATTGGCAATTCTAGGCATTGTCAAAAGACGATTTTAAGATAAAAGTTTGTTTCTCCAGACCCATATTGTGAATGTGATCGTGTATCAGTCGCCGATCTTGATCATCAAGACTGTGATGGTTTGGTGGCGGATTTCGTCCAAATGGGAGTGTGTCTGCCTGTTAGAGAAATTAATGCAAAGTTGCTGTTTCAGAAAAAATTTGAAGACGAAATCAATGTGTTGTAAGAGAAGGTTGTCCAACTCCAGGTGGAAGTTGCTTGGAGATACGATTCGGCGGAACAGTACACCCGGTTAAATAATTTGAGGTTCTTTGATGTCGAAGAACAACGAAAACCTAAATAAACTGGTTTTAAACAGTTTAAGTACGACAACGAACAAATTATTTCTGTTACATATTTATAACTGCTATGGTAATATGATTTGTTTACTTCTATTTTTTGCTATGTTGTCTATTTATAAAAATATAAAATGGTTGTGCAGATTCATTTGTATCTATGTTAGTATAAAATATATTAGTTTATAAACAATTTGGGGAATATAATATACAAATTATTCATATCACGCAATTATGAATATTATGGTACTATAGTTGTTTATTTTCAGTTAAGTTCATTTGTACATAACTTAACATAAAATAAACTGGTTTATTAACAATTTTGAGAACACAAGGTATACATTATTTTTATTAATTAATTTTCTATGGTAATATAGTTATTTTTTTAAACATTTTTTTTGCTGTTTAGTCTTTTTATTTAAATACTTATAGTTATACAATTTCATTAAAAATTACCTCTATTAATTAATTGTAATTGATATTATAATATAGTGGTTTATTTTTCCGTAAAAATGTATTTAGATATTTTTGTTTCATCTGTGTAAATATGTAAGGGGGTGGTAGGACGCTTTGATCGAAGGCATTAGGGATTGACGGTCGACTTGACGGTTTGGCTGATGGGGATGTCATGAGTGATGTGGGAGTTGTGGCGGCCGGTGGTGTTGACATTTCCAATGATTTCATAAATGAAAATAACAATAATAATGTGAACCTAATCATCTTTCACATGAATATACGTAGTATTACACACAATTTTGACGAACTTCTTGTATTGTTGCAGTCGTTAATATTTAAGGTAGACTTAATAGTATTAACTGAATCATGGGGGGTTTTAAACTTAAATCAGTTTCAGATAGAGGATTTTACAATTTATTGCAATAAAGGTAACTATAATAAAAATGATGGTCTTGTCGTATATGTATCAAATAAAATCGGTGCTAATACAAATATCGAAATTAAAAATGGGTTAACATACACAAATATACGTTTCACTTATCTAAATACGTCATGTTCATTAGTCGCTCTATATAGACCGCCGTCTTATCCTTAATCTTATGAACCAGAATGATGCCTTAGTTGATGCTTATACTAAGATAATGTGCAATTATGGATATGTTTCTTTGATTAATGCACCAACTTGTGTTGCTAATGGTACTGCTAGTTGTTTAGATCCCATGTATGTGAGTATGCAGAATGTAGTAAGGGCTACCTTAAATCCTTTTATTTTGGAAACTAACATAACCGAACACTTTAGCACGCTTCTTAGGATCACCTTTGAACAAAAATAAAATAATACTTTCAGCAATAGCAAAACAATTACAAGAGTAGGTTTCGATGCCGTTGAAAGGTCATTGCGTTCTGAAACATGGCATAATGTTTATCAATGTAATGATACCGACAATGCTTACAATAACTTTATTCACAACATCAAAAATTATATTGACGACGGTTCTGTTGAGATAAGGATTTTTCAAAAACATAGACACTTTAAATCGTGGATTACCGATGATTTGGTTGGTGAAATTAAGAAGAGCGTCTTTTAAAACATCCAGATGAGGAACTCTTGCAAGAGTATAAGGAACAGCAAAACAAACTAACAAAAAAAAAATACAAAAGGCAAAAAATAGTTACTACAGAACAAAATTTACTAACGCAGGAAGGGATATGAAGAAATTTTGGAGTACTGTTAGAGTCGATTGGTGGTGTCAATAAAAAAGGTCAATTAATTACTCAATACTACATAACAATGAGGTCATTACCGATAAACATGAGGTTGTGGAAATTTTCAATAATTTTTTTGTGTCTGTTGGTAGTGAAATGGCTACTAGTGTATTGGAAGAAAATAAAAATTCAATAATTATACTTGATAGTTTGGAAACAAATTCGTGTGATATAAATAACACAATATTTTTGTCACCGGTAACTGATTGGTCATCATTATGCTACCATGGGCATGCAGTCTGAAAGTATAAGCATTCCGAGGGCCTTTGTTCTATAACAGTTTGCCTCTGGATTTGAGACTGCTTAATAGTAGTATACTCTTTTCTAAAAAAGTCAGATTATTTCTTCTGCAGCAACGGAATTTCTTTAATCTGCAAGTAGACAACTTAAGGTAATTTACCTAACTATTGATATATGTCTGTAATGTTGGAGCTTCTGGCTGCCATAGCTTTATCATATTTTGATGTCCTCATCGGTCGTTTTTTTGGGGCGATCCGTCATGTCTGAAGCCTACTAAAAAACTAATAATATATTAAAAGATAATGTAATAAATCTTATTCTATTCTATTCTATTCTATCATACAGGGTAGAAATCTAAACTAATTTTTCGATATTAAGAAGTAGGTTTTAATTTTAGTAAAATTTAAAATATAAAGTAAATGAAATAACCCCCATTTTTTCTGGGCCCCTTAAAGCCCCCCACTAGGTCTCCTCCGCCCGCAAGGGGGCGTTATCACCCACTTTGAGAAAGAGGTAAAAAGCTAAAAATATAAAAAACAAAACTATTTGACATACAACAGTGCGCAATGCAACAAGATAAAGAAAAGTATACTGCTGTTCTCAATGCAGCAAAATCGGTGCACACAAAACAAACTATGTATTGTTCAATCACCAACCAAAGACCCCAATGAGCCAATCAAAATATTCTACAACTGTTACAGCTTAAAAGTTAATACATAATATATCTAATTTATGCACATTACTACAAATCATAATAGATTAATTGCTGCATACAAAATAAACATGAATCAGTACCATTATTTCACGAGACAAGTTAATTCAATAATCAGTTCCCACTATATGCAAAAAATAAACAAATTATAATACAAAATATTCACGCACACCCAGCAATCAAATAATAAAAACTTTAGCCCCTGGAGTCAGTGATGCTCCCTGGAATGGCTGCGAGCTCCACGACTGTGTTAATTACCTTCTTGGCATCACCGCACTTCGCATTTATTCCATCACGGGTCCAAACGTTTCTGCTTCCAAGCTTTCCGACCGGTCTCCTATACAAAGCGTATCTCTCCACCGTACTTATCCCCAGATTTTGGCTGCCCTTTAGATTTTTTTAGGACGTATCTTGTTTTGTCTTTATCTGTTTTTGTGTTCTAGTTTTTTTTGTCTTTATCCGTTTTTGCGCCCAAGCGATGCACCCTGTCCACTTAACTTCTCGCAATATTTATCTTCAATTTATCATTCAACCACGATTCTACGACTATACTGCTCCAGATCATTTCACTTCACTTTTAGTCTGTCGATCAGATTAGTCTGCCCTTCCAGGCTTTTCTTCATCGACATCACCCTGAATTTCCCTACACCGGTGATCAAAGAAAGCCTGACGGCCAACGTCTCCACAAGGGTATTCAAAAACTCCTGTGACCCACATATACTCGTAATTATCTCCTTAATGCCCTTCTCATCAAGCTGCTCTTTATGCAGTAGATTATAATATATTTTAATTAAATTTTCTTTTAAGTGGCAAAAACTGTTCAAAGATTGTTCTATATTTCATCGTTATGCGACCACCTTACTACCTATTTACATGCACTTTGCAGTGTTAAATGGCTATCGCGGCGCTCCAAACAGCAAAAATAAGATTAGAGCACAGATCCACCACTCAGTAGTATCACACTGCCCAAAAACTACACCTACACGCAACCAATAAACATCAAAAAACTGTTTAGAAGCGGAGCTTGGCTGCACTGCGAAAAACAGGAGATCCTTTGTTTTTTCGGTTCCAACAAAAGACGGTTTGAAGTAAGCATTCAAGCAGTGAATAATGTACTATATATAATAATATATAATTTAGACACTATTTTAGAGACAAACGGTTAAGTGCAACATCAAATCACGTAATACCTGGTGGATTGCCTTCAATTAACTTGAGGTTGATGTTTATATTGTCAAATAGAAATTAAAAAATCGATTGAATGTTTTCAATCACCGCATCAATTACATTGGTGAAAGCATTTTAATAATTGACTCGAACGTTATTGAAGAACTGATTGAAACTGAATTTGAAGATGAAGCCCCAGTTTCAATGGATCTTATGTATGATGACAAAAAATTTTTTTAGCTCTTCAAAATTTTAAGTATTTTAGGTGAAAATTTGAAATTGGAATTGAAAATTTGATCATTTGGCCGAGAAAAATTTAATTTACATCAAAATTATGCAGTATGCAGAGAAAATTTGTTACCACACGCGTCTTGACTTTAGTATAGACTTTAGTGGGTTATGTTATCATTTCTGAATAATATAATGTATTATTAATACTAACAAAAAAACTAATATTATATTATAATAATATTAAGAATGCAAAAAAAAAGAAAATTTTCAAATAAAAATCCTTTAATTTATATTACAAAACTGCTATCTCACTTTAGATGAGATGTCACAGGACATGTAGATGTACGTGGACATGTGAACAGAAGATAACAGCGACCTGTGCACATTCTAGAGACTGAAAACGCTATTTTTGAACACATAAAAGATAATCCTATGGACAATACAAGAAATGAATCTCTTCTTGCTGATATAACAATATAATTCCATATTCAACAAGTGCATCTATTTTATTAAAAATTATAAATAAACTTTACTGGTAATTTCAATTTAAATTATGGTTTCTATTCTATTCTTTAGAAACGATTATTTTATTTCATTACACGCACTTTTCATGCGTCAAGTGCCTTAAGGAGTAGCTCTATGCACTTTCGATATGGTCAAACTTTAAATTTTTTATTTTTAGTATTTGACCTGTACAATATGAGCTCAATTTGTTTATTTTGTGAAGATAGCATGAACAGAGTTTGTCCGAAGTTTAATCGAAGAGGATGTATTGTCTACTTTTTTGTTTAGATATTTGCCAATCAATTGGAATAATCCTAAATCTGGGAATGCACTAACAATTAGTTAATATTGGTAAATGATCCTAGATATGTTGATGCTTTTTTTTATAAATAATATTATTGTAACTATTTATATTTATTTTTACTTGGCTATATGTTTTAATAGTTGTATAATTTTTAAGTTAATGACAGAGGGCAAAATATTTAAATTATAATTATTTTTTGTCTGACCAAAAATACATTCAATGCCCATTTAACTAATTACAACTATTGTTAACCACTTAACGTACACGGGCACATTCTACAGGAAATATAGCAAGCACCTTTTAACGTACAACACGAATATTTATATTTTCTAGATAACATATTACTTGCTTGTTTTGGACACTTTTCATGATAAAATTCGTTCGTATAAATTTGTATTTCACAACAAATTAATTTGCAAAAAAGTTCAAAATAAATGTGTACATTAAATGGTAAAATAAAGCAGAAACGCCTATAGTGTTAGGTTTTCACATATGCTATGAACACAGTTTTTGCTCAATAATAAAATTTCATAGTGTAAAAAAGGATCTAATTCATTGTTTGGTGTAATTTAAATAAGCTCTAAGATATTTACAAATTGTAACTTTTATTGTATATTTTACTTTTTTTGTGCAATAAGGCATAAATAAGTATTAATGAATAACTTTTTTCCTACAATATTCTTATTTGATTCGATGGGTGTCTGACATATCATTTGCACTTTCTCATGATTCAATAAGAAGAAATCAATTAATTCCAATGCCTGCCGCCCAGAGGCGCTGATGTTAAGATTGTATTACAACCATTTCAATGTTGCGCATCTCTATTTTATCTCCGCTTGATAATTTGAGATTACGTATTTGAGTTTATTCATAATGTATTAAAATATCAAGTAAATAGTATTCTTAAAAATAATAGCCATAGCATATGTTGTGATAATAAATAAAAGTACTAGCGTGTTTTTCACAGTTGATTACTTTTATTTATGGACACATTTTTCGAAAATCTTTGGACAATTATTTCCTGATCAATGAAATAAATGAGAAAATATTCAATCTCATCATTTCTTATTGTTTTATTAATATTAGCACCATATCAGACAGTTGTTATATCACTTTGTGTATTGGATTTTTTTATAATAATTTCATGCTCTTTCTTACAGCTCAACATACAACATTTCGAGTTATATATCAACTTATTAACATTTTTATGTTTGCAACCTTCATAAAATACTAATAACTTTCATGTTTCTTAATTCAGAGCCTTCCATTATTTGATGTTTTGTTAGATATTATTTTTTAATATTAGAGTGACTATGAAGTTATTTCCTTGGGATCTATAGCTTGTCGAAATACCAAAAGGCCGAAGACCTTGTGTTTACGTTACGTTAAGACATTTAAAAGAAACATTAAATATAAAATGAATTTCCCAAAAATGTTAACATAAAATTCATCAAAACTAAATATCAAAGCGTAGCAGATACCATATAATAGTATTAAAGCTGCAAACATTTATTACTAAAAAAGAAATTTTGGTTATTCTTCTTCTTCTTTTCTGTTCTTGGACTTACGACTAAGGTCGTACACCCATTGTCAAGTTGATATTAAGTTAAGTTAAGTGGTAGCTTTTAGCAACCAGGTGGAATCAGCTAGTTGGTTGTGTGGTGCAGGGATGGAATGTGTGGGATGGGCTGCAATATAAAAGTACTACATTTCTTAAAATATAACAAGATAAACTTAACCAACATGCATCTATGGAACAAATCCAATTTTGCGCACGTGCACATAATTACTCTTAAGGTTCGATCGTAGGATACCCCTCAGAGCAAAAGGAGTGGGAACATTTTTGATTTCGTTCATAAAGTTAAAAGTATTTTCAAAATTGTTAGGGCATTTCATTATGTTCAGCTCTGCCCATGTCGCCACAGGTACAGAGTGGGGACTCTTCAACATTAATTCTTGCCAGATGATGCGGAGATCGATTCTGATTGCATCTAATTCTGTTGAGGAAAACAATATCATCTCTATTATCAAATTTACAAGTTTTAAACCACAGAGCGTGGTTCTAAAGTAACGCCTTTATACCGGGTACCCTTAAACCTCAGAGCCTCCAACCAGAACCGTCTCCATTTAATCCAGATTTCCTTTTTCAATATGAGTATCAAGTCTGTAAATTTGAGTTTATGAGGGAGAGTGGCAGTGGATCTACCTGTGTTCGCCAGTCGATCAGCGGATTCGTTGCCATCAATATTGGAGTGTCCAGGAATCCAACCTAGAAGAACTTTGCAACCCTGTTTGTTCAGTCTCTTAAAGGAATCTTTGATGGCTAAGACAATATAGTCTTGGCAGAGACCACACAGTTATTCAGTGCCTCAACAGAGGAAAGGGAGTCAGACAAAATCAGGTTATTATTTACCGGTTCTCTCCCTATATGCTTAAGGGCATGAGAGAACTCCGGTGCCAGACCTCCAAACCACTCCTTCCCATCCAAGGGAGAATATATACCTATACCCACTGAACCATTTGTGGAAGACTTTGAAGCATCAGTGAACAGGACCCGGAAATCTGGGAAATCCTCGTGAAGTTTGCGGTTAAGTACAGCATTGTTTATCATAGAATCAGAATCCTTATCGAGGTTGAAGTTCTCGACCACAGGAAGATCAGCCAGATGTACTCTCCAATTTGTCTGGAAACAAGGAAACCTCGATAAAGCCTGTAATCTATCACGAAAAACCGCCGCAGAATGCAGACAAAATAACCGGAACATTCCTGCGATTACAAAGTCCCTTCCTGGTATATATGTCGGTCAACGCTTCCAAACTCTCCACAATTGGGTTATCTGAAACTATCATGTTTTTGCGCACAAAATCCGCAGCAAACATAAGACCCCTGTAATAGAATGTGGTAAGACCAGCCTCAGAGAGCATCACAATGCAAGTGGTGGACTTCATATAACCCATAGCTATTCTCAGGGCACAGTATTGTATTTTATCCAACCTGTTCCAAAGATACGACGGCATTGGACATATAGCAAAGATTGAGTAGTCGATGTGTGCCCTGACCAGACCGTTGTAAGCAGTAAGTAGGACCTCCGGGTCAACCCCCCACGAGACGCCAGCCAGAGCCCTGAGCAAATTCAGTCTTGCCGAAGCCCTTCCAAGAACGGTCTAGCTCAGTGGTTCTCAAACTTGTTAATGTAAAGGCACCCCAAATCGAATATGTAAAATTTCCGGCACCCCCAACATCATGTGCATGAAATTATAAAGACATTTTGTTAATTTAAGAAGACATGTTTTTTTAATTCAAAATGTATTCTTGAATTGAGAAAAAAGGTACACAAAAATACAGGATTTTAAAGAAAGTTTTTTAATCTTAGGAAAGCGTGATTTGAAATTAAAAATATATTCATAAAAAGAGAACAAAGGGTACACAAAAAATGAATGTGATATATGAGCTTAATGTAATTTACATAATTCTTTTATTTATTATTTATTATTTTTATTGCCCTTGCCTTTCGGCTTCGGGGATTCCATATGTACAATAATATACACTATAAACACCATGATACAATATAATAACTGACCTAAAGATTAACATACCTATAAAAAAAATTATAGATATATATCATTCCCATCAGCGTAAATCAATCATTCTTCTTCTTTCTTCTTTTCTTCTCTTTTCCTTCTAGTATCCATCATCCATCTTATCCCTCTACCA
>JAUIMW010003040.1:0-10008 GCA_033557785.1 Enochrus cinctus | reverse complement strand
TTTCTTATTGCCAATGTACCTAATTAACGATTAAACAATATAAACTATAATGCACTGATGGGAGATCAAAAGAATGCATCTGTAAGGAATTTGCTCATGATTGGTCAATTTTAAATTTCAATGGATCTATTATTCTATTTAAAAAAGTTGAAATGTAACTATGTTCATAATTATGTATCCAATAATTGACATTTAGATGGTACTAAATCGGCTGTTTGTATGGAAGAGAGAAGAACCAACGTTTTCAGGTTAAATATAGCGTGTCACTATGGAAACGTAAACAATACATTCCCTAAGCGGGAACTTTCCCCTTTGTCGCTTCTTCCTCCAGATGCATTCTTTCAATCTCCCTTCAGTACATTACAAGATATAACTGTCATAACTATTATCTTAGAATAATTCAATCATGGCTTAGACTTTACTGTTTGATATTATTTATTATTTTATAATTTATGGTAGAATTTCTCACTTACGACAAAATATTTTTCTGTTTTATAGTTTTTTTCGTTGCTTACTGTAAACATAAAAAATATTACTTTGTACAATAATTTTTTTTTTCATGTTTTCCTTTACATATTTTTGAGAGAAAACAGCCTAAGTTCATGTCTCCTACATATTTTGTGTATAGTAGTTTGTTTAGTTTGTGGATATTTTAGAAACTACTTCTTACTGTTTGAAAAATTTTCGCATGCATTATTATTTTTATTGGAATTTTGCTACTGCTATTAAAAGCAGACCAGATTTGAATCTGAAGTAAATTATTTTTCTTCTGAGATTTTGAATAAGAAAATTGCTCAAATAATAGGAAGAAGTATTTGTTTCATCTGATTTACCGAAGCTACAGTATAACAAACAAATCTACAAATGCTATAAAAGTTATTCTTTTGTTCGAGTATGAATAATTGAACCTGTAATACCAACATCTTGATATGGGCAATTCACAAATTGTATATTTACATTTTTACTTTTACAATTACGTAATGAAAGTATCCATCATCTTGTTGAATAAAATTTTTAGTTTAGGTAGATTTAAGTAACTTTATTTTGTAAATAGTAACTTTTGAAGAACCAAAAAATAAATTAATTTTTCATTTAGCCAAGTCTCTGTTATTACTCGTTTGAATAATATATTACATTTATCAACTATTTACCTAACAGAATCTTTCAGTGGACCATTTACTTTCATTATGGAATGGAAAATTGTACTTCAAAATTTATTACAATCCTCAGATTATTTTGAGAACTTACTACTCAATAAATGGATATTTATGTTTCATAGCATGTATATATTTGAAAAAATTGAGTTAATGTCATCAGCAGAAATATAATCAATAGCACCATGTTGGAATTTTTTAATAAATTTTATACTTTAATCATTTTTTCTTCTATGCATTTTTTTAATAAAATGTTGCATTTTGTAATCATGTTTTCATATGTTAATTACTTTTAACATAAGCCAACATTTTCTGCATCATTTCTTTATTAGTATCCTATAGCCCATCAGAAAAATGTTCTAACACTTATCAAATTAATTTTATTTTATTTTACCATTTATTGTCAATCAATACTTCAAACAAAAATATAAATACATACACACATTTATAAATATATCACATGTAAAAAAATAATTTGACAAAAGGAACGGCTCAGAATAGGAAGAATAGTCCAGTCTATCCTTCTGTTACCCTGCCACTCCCATTAACATTCTGTTCGCAGAAATACTTTGCCTAGAAAAGAAGGAGAATGAAAATATAAAATATACAAAGGAGAAGAAGAAGGTAGAAGAGGAAAAAAATGAAGATAAGAATATAAAAAACAAAATAGCTCTCAGTGTTTAGGAATGAATCTAATTTACAAAAGTAAACAACAAACTCATCATGCAAATCATAGATTGAAGCCTCACATAAAATGCACATGCGTATTTCTCAACTTGCAACTCAGATTTTCTGATAATATAGTCTATAAGAGTGGAGGAGTATGCCAAAACAAAAATGTTTAATTGATGTATCTGTTGGTGTATCAAAGTGTAGTTAATGTGAGTTACATAAACATAATGCTCAATCTACCCCCTTTTTAATGCCTCGGAAAATTAAAAAATTTAAAACTAGAAAAAGTTAACAGACCATATCCCACAAAAGCCAAGTTTCAGTAATTAGCAAAATATTGAAATTGTGCACGATCAGCTGCCAACTTTGGTATTAACGGCCTGACGTTAATATGTGCAATTACTATTCAGAATGAATAAATTCATAAATAAATAAATTATATATCGTTGTTTAATATCATATTCCATGTTATATCGTATTCCAGTAATTATAGAAGAAACCACACAAACACAGAGAAGCTTATGATCTGATGTAAGACATTGCAGGCAAAAAAAAAAATAAGTGAAAAGAATATGAAATTTTGAAGGTAATTAGTAAATAATAAAAGGCAAGTAGAGAAGCAAACAAGTAAATAAGAAGAATGAACAAGGCACTCAGCACTCTAATACTCAATGCCCCGAAAAAAGTTAAAAATTAATAATCACTCGAAAGTCCCAAGCCAAAACTACCCAGAACCACCCCGCACCTCCACCCCCGCGTAACCACACAAGAATAGTAATTATGCTCCCCAAAATTATTTGATTCAAATGGTTGATCCCTGCTGCCTAATCAAAATGCAATTAGTATAAAATTCGTCACTTACGCTTGTGCCCAACGAACACATATGCAACACAGACAACAAGAATGTAACTACTGTTATGAAAAATAATCTTACATGACTTGTAAATGATAATGAATGGTTGTAATAAAATAGATTGTGTATATTATCTTCTTAAATATAATTGGAATATATGCTTAGATATCAGGTACATGTATCATCACAGGTCTACATATTAAATAGCTGCCGGAATAAGATATGCCTGACCGAAGTTAAGTTTTCTCGTATATATTAATTCCTGTGCCCTTCAATGATCAATAAAATCAGGCATTTAAATTAATTTTATTGATGATGTGAGTGTCAAATGGAAAAAATGTGCGGTTAATTAAATTAAAAATTGGAATATAACAATAATTAAATGTTTCAAATGTGGAAAATCTAATACAAATTAATTTTTAGGAAATAGTCACGCTCCATCCACTCCCCAAAGGTCAGTTTTCAGTGAAGGTGTCACACCCGACAGCTATGGTGAATCTTACCGACCTGTTCGTGATAGACCTGATGGGCAATGGAGCTATATGGACAGAGTTCAACAACAAAAGAGAGTGGAAGAGGCAGAAGATGTTGATGTTAATGCTCAAATTCATGGACAATGGACAATTGAAAATGCTAAATCCAAATTACATCAGTTTATGCAAAGTAATAAAATTAACGCTGACTATAAGTACACTCCCGTTGGACCCGATCACACCAAGTAAGAAAAGTTCTATTTATAACTTTTTTTTGTAAATATTGGTTCAATTATCAAACATACGTTTTCACTTCTTTTTAGCAGAAATTCTAAAATATATATTAGATATTTTATATTTTCTGAAATATCTTAGAATGAAATAGGCTGTTTGTCCATTAGATATCTAGATTCAAACACCTACTGGTGATCAGAGTACTGCTGACATAGATCACACTATTATCTATGATCAATTGTTTTCCGCTAGTATTTTCAGGTATTGACCACGATAGGAGATTGCAGATAATTTTACTTTTGCATTTGTTTTATCAATCACTTCTTTGTGAAAGCAAAATAATACACATAAAAACCAATACTAAATAAAAAATTATCTGAGTTTTTTAATTTTAAGCACCAATTTAATTCTTATATAGTTGAGGTAATTGAAGTTGTATAAAATGGATTTTTTTTTAAATCAATAGTTTGCATTATACTTACAATAGTGCAAATACGCATTTTATGGACAATCAGCCTTTAAATTTTTTAAAAACATATTCTTTCATAATTTAATTCCTGAAGAGAAACCTAGACTTTGTACAGTTATAAAAAAGATCTTGGGTTCAAATAAAGGCACTGCTTTTGTAAAGGTTGGAAAGAGAATTATTACGTCCTTTACTAAAATAGTGCAATAGTTAAAAATATAAAAATACTAGTATAAATACAGGTCTAAGCTACTTATCTAGCTAGCTGAACTGTATTTGCTTATATTAAAAAAAAAAACTGTACATTGTCTTGTGTTTCATGTAGAAATCAGTACTTTCGTTATGGTCTTAAGGATCGTTAGTAGTCTAAGATGTAAGTATTTACATCACAGATAATTTAATAGGATTTAAATTTGCAATTTTGTCTCTAGGAGCTTCGTTGCTGAAATGTCATTCTTTGTAAAGGCCTTGGGACGTAATGTGACAGGAAGAGAAACCGGATCAAATAAACAGAGTGCAAGTAAAAGCTGTGCTCTTTCTATCGTTAGGCAACTTTACCATCTTGGGGTTATTGAAGCATTCTCTGGTACTCTTAAAAAAGAAAAGACAGGAAATGAAATGCAACCATATGAAGTGAAGATATCCCCGCAACTCCAACACGAAGTAGCTGACTGTTTAGCAGAGTTGAATATTAATCCCATTAAAGTTGATTATGAAAAATCAGAAAATGCTGTATCTTTACTTAGCAATAAAGTACTTGATGATTTTATTGCTTCTAAACCTGTAGGTGCAGGTGTTGTATCATGGTCTCCACCTCAACCTAATTGGAATCCATGGATCAATTGTAATATTGATGAAGGTCCATTAGCGACTGCTTCTTTGGAAGATCTTAGCGACCAGTTGATGAATGATTCTCGTGACAGACTTCAAAATGATCGAGACCTACAAAATAGCATTAAAGATAGAGAGCAACTGCCAGTGCATAATATGAGGAGGCAGATTATGGAAGCTATCAATGATAATCCTGTTATTATCATTAGAGGAAACACTGGATGCGGTAAGATATCTTTTAGGTTGAAATTAAAAATATTAAATGTTAAAAATTTGCAGGCAAGACAACTCAAGTGTGCCAGTATATTTTGGATGATTATATCCAATCAGGCCAGGGCGCTTGGTGTAACATAGCAGTTACTCAACCCAGGCGAATATCTGCTGTTTCAGTCTCAGAACGTGTAGCTAATGAACGATGCGAAGACATTGGACAGTCAGTTGGATATTCTGTTCGTTTTGAATCAGTTTTACCAAGACCCTATGGATCTATAATGTTCTGTACAGTAGGGGTATTGCTCAAGAAATTGGAAGGAGGTTTGAGAGGGGTGAGCCATGTAATAGTTGATGAAATTCACGAACGTGATGTAAACAGTGATTTTATAATGGTTGTACTGCGAGATATGATTCACAACTTTCCTGATTTGAGAGTTATCCTTATGTCAGCCACAATTGACACTACTTTATTCTCTCGATACTTCAACAATTGCCCTGTTATTGAAATTCCTGGTAGGGCCTTCCCTGTGCAGCAATACTTTTTGGAGGATTGTGTGGAATTAACTAAATTTGTTCCACCTATGGATAACAGGAAGCGAAAGGGCGGAAATAAAGATGATGATGATGAGGGTTTGGGAGGAGATGATGGAGATGAAAATTTGAACAAGGTAAAAATTTACTTTGCAGTATTGGTAAAGAAAACAATATTATTACCTAAGTCAATATTTATTTGTTAATTAATTTATCCAAATAATTTTAAAAGAGTACATTACAACAACATTTTATTGTTTACAGGTAGTTACTGGAAATTACAGTGAACAAACGAAAAATGCTCTGTCAAAACTATCAGAAAAAGAAATAAGCTTAGAATTGATTGAAGCTCTATTGACTTACATTAGAAGCCTAAATATACCTGGGGCTATTCTAATATTTCTGCCAGGATGGAATCTAATTTTTTTGATCATGAAACATCTTCAAAATCATCCAGTTTTTGGAGGATCGAATTATGTAATTTTACCCCTTCATTCACAACTTCCCAGAGAAGATCAAAGGAGAGTATTTGCTCCTGTTCAACCACATCAGACTAAAGTTATTCTTTCAACAAACATTGCTGAAACGTCTATCACTATCAATGATGTTGTTTATGTAATTGACAGTTGCAAGGCAAAAATGAAGCTTTTTACGTCTCATAACAATATGACTAGCTATGCTACAGTTTGGGCTTCACGCACGAACTTAGAGCAGCGTAAAGGGCGTGCTGGTCGTGTGAGACCTGGTTGTTGTTTCCATTTGTGCACCAAAGCTAGGTTTGAAAAATTAGAAGAACACATGACTCCTGAAATGTTCAGAACTCCACTACATGAGCTTGCTCTAAGCATTAAACTTTTGCGTTTAGGTGCTATTGGGCATTTCTTAAGTAAAGCAATAGAACCCCCGCCCCTTGATGCCGTTATTGAAGCTGAAGTACTTCTGCGTGATATGAAATGTTTAGATTCCAACGATGAATTAACTCCATTAGGTAAAATCTTGGCTAGGTTGCCCATAGAACCACGTTTAGGAAAAATGATGGTGTTGGGCTGTATTTTCAATTGTGGAGAGCCTCTTGCAACCATGGCAGCCAATTCATCTACATTCCCTGAAATTTTTACTTTAGATGCTGGTCATAGACGTTTAAGTTACCACCAGAGGGCATTGGCAGGCGATAGATGTTCCGATCATGTAGCTATGTTAAATGCATTTGAACTGTGGGAAAATGCAAGACAGAATGGACCAGATGCAGAAGAACGTTTCTGTGACTATAAAGGTGTTAGTATGCCCACACTTTGTGTCACTTGGGAAGCGAAAAATCAGCTTCAACAGCTTTTGATAACATGTGGTTTCCCTGAGGAGACTATGGTACCAGTTCACTTGGATACTGTTGGACCTGATCCAAAATTAGACTTAGTTATGGGTCTGATGTGCATGGGACTTTACCCAAATGTTTGCTACCACAAAGAGAAACGAAAGGTATTGACCACTGAAAGTAAAGCTGCTTTAATTCACAAGACTTCAGTTAACTGCAGCAACGAAATTCAGAAATTCCCATCTCCATTCTTTGTGTTTGGGGAAAAAATTCGTACAAGAGCTGTATCTTGTAAGCAAATGACCATGGTGACACCTATTCATCTTTTACTTTTTGGATGCAGAAAAGTAGATTGGGTAGGTAATTTATTTTTTAAGCATCTCCACTTGAATTTATTATATTTTTGATTCTAGGTTGATGGTGTTGTGCGACTTGATAATTGGATCAATCTTGATATGGATCCTGCAGTTGCAGCCCAAATAGTTTCTTTAAGGCCAGCTCTTGAAAGTCTAGTGATCCGTGCTGCCAAGGAACCAGAAACCATTTTAGAAATGAGTGAAACTGATAAAAAAGTTATATCCGTAATTAAGCAACTGTGTATCTTGAATGCTGGTAATTTTGGTATTCAAAGAGAAACAACCACACCCCGATTCCAATCTCGTAGGCCACCTCGTGGCCATCATTTAGGAGGACCTTCTGATGGTGGACCACCTAACAAGTTTGCACGAGGCGGTGGTGGATTTGGAGGTGGATATAGAGGCAGATACGGAGGTGGATTTGGAGGAGGTGGTTATAGTGGTCCAGGTGGATTTGGAGGAAGAGGAGGATTTAGAGGTGGTTATAGAGGTGCCAGTAACTTCTGAGAATGTGAATACATTTAGAAAAATTAGCTTGAATCTAGTTTTTTAAGTAACTATAACTCTTGTTTTAATTTATAACTAAAATTTAAGTTTTTTTTAATTTAAATGCATATGTATGTTTTGTCGATACTGAGTATAATAAAAATAATAGGTTGAAAATATGTTTTATTTTTTGTTGTTTATTACTGGGTTTCAAGAGGGCTTTATTGTGTACTGAGCTTAAGGTTTTGAGCTGAGGCATAATTATAAGTACAAAATGATTCTGTGTTATCTCCTTGATTATTTCAAGTTAAAACATAGTTCTCCTTACGTGGCAAATACCTATATTATATTCAAGAAAACGTACTACTGTAAAAATAGCACGTTAAGTTATATCTAGATAAGGCAAACAAGCTTGCAGAACCAATGCGTCTTTAACTTGCATTCAGAGTAGCGAACGAGCACACAGAAATGACGCGGCATCCTTTACGTTTTGCATCGGCATGTTTTATGTTAATAGGCTGCTTGACGCTTGTTTGTTTTGTCTGAATGTGGCTTTACTGTTGCGCTAGCATATGTTTTTACGCTGCTTCAAGTACATTTGGAAAATAACCTTTTTTATGGAAGGATTTATAAAACTTCGAACTGCACAATGTGAGACAAAAATATAGAATATATATAATAAACTCTGTAAATGTTTGTGAGAAATGATCATGAGATGAAAAGAATACTTCCAATTTTTATTAAATTTAAAATGACTTAAACTATGAAACCTATAATGTGAATATTTAATCGTAATGTCAGTTCTATTATTATATTGTACAAAAAGCAAATTGTGAAGCGTGGGATTGTTTTTTCGGGAGAAGGCAGGGAAATTACACCGAAACTGCAGTTCTAATATATAAGAAAGATTACCATCATTAAGTACTTGATAGTACTTGTTTGATTTTGTGAGTTACTTCAAGTGTATTAGCGTGCGTACCAAATGTAATTATTTAAATTGTGAAAATAGTAAAAGAAAAACACCAGATTTGAAATTATATCCATTTTCAAAGAATGCAGAAACTTTGAATTAGTGGAAATGCGGTTTTAATAAATAAATCCACCGAATCATTGGATACCGTTGTTTTGTGTTTTAATGCTATTTTTTATTAAATTGAGTAATCACTAAATTCTGTGTAACCTAGTTGACATTTAACGGATATGTAGTCTATTTTCTATATTCATTTGTTCAGGAGTATTGTTTTTTGTTATGAAATAAAATAAAATTATTCACATGCTTTATGAACACGTAGTGTTCCTAACTCTTCGCTACACGAACTATAAAAAGTTACGCGCTGCTCGGTCTATAAGACTGCACACTATATGACCTTGTTTTGACATAAAATTATTGTATATTTTTGAACTTTAAAACACTAAACAACAAATACACATTGATTTTAAATAATATTTATTAATACTATTACAAATATAATAACTCAATTTCTTTTGTCAATGATACTACATTGTTCGACATCTGAATCAGAATCAGTTTCAATAATTTCATCCGATTCTGATGAATTTTCAGCTTCTAAAGCCATTTGGACCATTAGGAGATCCTCCACAAAGTCATCAATAAGTCACTATTTATTTACCAAACAAAAAAAAAACAGTCAACAATGTCCACTTCGGATACAAAAACAAACCTTACTTTCAAAGTTGCTAATTACTTATAAACAGCTTAAAAAAATATGTCTTAAGATAATAACGTCTTAAAAAAAAAATGGCAATGGTCGAGATCTTTTTTTCTAAAAGCACGATCCTTTTGTACATGTTAGTGTGTAATAAAGGGTATACAAATATATACAAAATATAATGGCAAGATTGTCTTATTTTTGGGTTAGCAGCATTTGAAGGTAATCAAACAATTAAAATCTAAAATGAATAGGTTCAGGCTACAAATTGGGAAATTAAAGCAGCAGAATAAATATAATACAACACAAATCAAGAACACCCTATACAAACCATGAAAAGAGTTACAGTGTTATCGATTTTTATAAATCACCAACAGTGTACATGCATTTAAGAAATAAGTTAAATATTTCTCTGCCATCCATATGTATCATTAAAAAATGACAAACTAACAAACATACATTTATTATAGATAAAATTAACAACAATGGAGAAAGGAGCAAATGAATGTGTACTAACGTTAGATGAAATGTCTATACAAAAGTATTAGGAAGGAACAATAAAATTGGTACTTATGCATTTGTGTTTATATTGTGCGATATCATTGAAACATTTTGGCAGGAAGCATAAAATCAGAAAAATTGCATGAACTGATTTTGAATGCTTTCGAAGAAATTTCTTACTTGGAGTATAGTATACATGGCATAATATGCAACCAGGGAAACAACAACCAAAGCTTCTTTAAAAAAACTTTATAAA
>JAUIMW010003039.1:0-10009 GCA_033557785.1 Enochrus cinctus | reverse complement strand
AAAGCATATGAATCAATAATATGCGAGAAATTAAGAGAGCAGATAGAAGAACAGCTCGACCCAGTACAGAGTGGTTTAACAAAGGGTTTAGCATCAACGACCATATATTCACATTAAGGCATTTAATACAACAGGCGCTGACATATAATAAGGAACTGTTCATCGCATTTATTGATCTGCTAAAAGCATATGGAAAATGAGCAAAGATAAGTAGCAAAGTAGTAAAGCCCTAAATGAAAACACTAAATGCAAAGTAAGAACAAAAAACCGTGAATTCGTGACAATTGAAGGTCTATAACAGGGAGGATCACTTAGCCCGATGCTGTTTACTGTCTACATGGATGAGATCATAAGAAGAGCCAAGAAAAGAAAAAGACCGGCACCTATAGGAGACCACAATCTACAGAGAGTGTACATCAGTGAATGTGCTTATGCCGGTCGTGAACCTGCAGAAGAAAAAGTTGATGACTGTGGCGAAAAGAGAGAGGAAGATTGAGATCAAAGTGAAGAGCGAGATATTGAAACAGGTAAAGAGATTCAGGTATCTAGGGGCAGAAGTTAGCAGTAAGGGTGGTTACGAAGAAGAAATAAATAATAGAATAGCTGCAGCAAATAGATGTTGTTGCTCCATCAATGAAAGCATCCTCAATAACAAGCCAATAACAAGAGAGACAATAATCTACAAGACCATATACAGGACCAAGCTTGCTGCATAGCAGCGGGACCGGGTACTGAACGAACGACAAAAAAAAATGCAGGCAACAGAAATGAGGGTCATCAGAAAGATGAAGGGCTGCACAATTTTGGATAAAATAAGAATCGAGGAAATTAGAAAAGAGCTGGGAATCGCTGCAATACAGAAGAAGATAGAACAAAGGCAGCTCAGTTGGTATGGACACATGGTGAGAATGGATGAAGGCATAAAAACGAAGAGGATGTGGCAAACAAGAGCATCAGGAAAGAGACTAAAGGGGAGACCAACAAAAAGATGGGATAACGCAGTGAAAGAAGCTCTGCAGGAGAGAGGGCTTATTATAACAATAATATAATTTCCTCACAGCAACATGGATTCATGAAGGAAAGAAGTACACAGTCCGTAATTGTTCAATATATGATTTAGGTGTTGGCATTTGATTCTGTCGAGTACAAGATATTACTCCAGAAGATGGAGTGCTATGGTGTGAGAGGGCTACCATTGCAGCTCTTGGAAGATTACCTTAAAAACCGAAAACAAAAGGTAATGGCGACAGATAGCGATGGGAGGTGTGTATCATCGCAATGGGCTTCAGTAAAACGTGGTGTGCCACAAGGGTCTATTTTAGGACCATACTTTTTTCTTTTGTATGTTAACGACTTCCTCACATCGATACACTTTCCTATATTAACCTACTGACTGGCTGTAAAGACAGACAAACAAAAAAATCTTGAGAGTGAGCAAGTAAATCAATACATTTATTATGCATCCCAAAAATCTTTCAAGGAAAATTCGTTGTATCCACTGCGTTAATAATAAGAGAATAACATAGCATGTGGCTTGTAGGCGATGCGTCGCGTCCTCCGAGACGAAACAAAAAGTATTTAGGAGTAAACACGTCGAGCACAACATAAGCCCCCACGTATAGGGAACGATTCCTTGTGATCCATTGAGCAGATAGGTGGTGGCATCGAGCAGCTTCTTAGATAAGAGGAACCAGCAACCCTGGTATTCCATTACCAGTATCAGTGTGTAAAAGGCGAGGGACAACTCGAGCTCCCAGTCGTTCTGTCCTATCCTATCTGTTCCAGTTCATTCCCCCACGTCTACTTTCTGATTTTCCGGCTCGCTTTCGGATCACACTGCGAGACGGCTAATAGCGTCTCAACTCCTATTAAATATCCTAAATACATCACAAGCCACTTTTATTGCCTTTATAGATTACATGTGACCCCTCGGCTGGGCTCTGGCCTCTAATAACTATATTTAAAGCGGAAGAACTTGTTCTCTTATTTTGATGCCGACATATCCCGGCTATAATATAATAATCTGTGGAAGCTTTTTCTCCCTAATTGAGTCGTACGATACCAATTTTAATATATAAATAAAGCGTCAAACTTTAAATCGAAAAAAGAAAGTTTGTATTCGAGGTGGATGAGGTTGAGGGTTTTAAAAAACCATTAAGTATAAACGTTAAAGTTATACCTTATTATACTTTACATTATGCCTGGCTTCCGAACGGTCCTAATGTGTTATTTGGCAGTCACGGCATCTAAGTGCTTCTACGTGATGGGACTCCAGATGCAACGGTCCAGTGGGGCGCCCACTTTTTGCAACTACCCTCCACTGCATTTCTCGCAAACCGAAACACCCAGACATGGAATATTTAAAGAACTTCTCTTCCTCCGAACTCGCCTTCCTACACTGCATTATAGGAATTACAAAAAGAAACTCTAAACTTTTTGGTAAACTTTATTTGTTGCTAATTAACTGTTCGTGTCGTCGTATATCTTGTAGGCGCCGAAAGGAAGGTTATTGTGGTAATTATTGGCAGCTGCGTATCCATAAATGCCTCTTCCTACGCCGTAAATGGGGATGTACCTTCCATAATGGGAGAGCAAAAGAGCGACGTAAGGGTTTATAGGTAAATGTTGTGGGTGGTTGTATCCGGGTGGTTTGCTTTGTTGGATGCCAAGCGTCGAGCTGAGGAGCAAAGCTGCCACCAAAGGATTACCTTCAGCTAGGGACGCCAGCCCAGCTGTTGAAGTGGGTGGTAGCAACGTAATAGGCGGAGGAACTGTAACATATTAAGAGTTTACAACCCCAACACTTGAACAGACAAGGATAAAGGATTCAATTTTTCCGAAGTAATCCCACACAACACCCATCTTCCTTTAAAAGAAATCCGAATAAATTGAAATTCATTTACGGTCTCATTCCGCACTTAAAGAAAATTGAAATAAATAAATTTGTTTGGTCGGAAATAAGATTTTTCTATTTTCTTGTCGTAACTGGAGACTTACCTCCATAAAGAGAAGGCGCTGCAGATGGAAAAAGGATTGGCCCGGTTTGATCTAAATTTGTTGATAGAATCGTTGGAGTCGTTGGTGGCAAATAATGGAAGCTCAGTTTGTCGGAGTCGGAAACCAGTAAATCTCTTGTAGAGGTTGCCATCTCGTTCTTTCCATTTTTGCATGCTGCCACGCTGCAGCCCGCCAAGATCAAGAGAATCTAGAAAAGAGAATTTCGTAAGTAAATTGGTATTCGTGTATTTTTTCGACAGCTTGTTAATATTATAAATCGCGACTGCAGGCATCAGGGTTCATATTTAGCAATTTGTCTGTGTCAGCGTTCTCGCTGCCAATATTAATTTTGTAAAGTGACCATTGTACTATAAATAGCAATTCGAGAAAAATGGTTGCCTTACCTTCAACATTATATAGGTTTCACTTTCTTAAGAGCACTTTTTACACTGGTTAGAAGCGTGCGACGGCACCCACATTTAAGTATTAAAATGGAATAATTTATTCTGAGTTATCGGTTTAAGTTAATTGAACTTTCTGGTTACTTCTCTTGCTATTTCTATTGTATTCTAAGTGATAAACTGACTGGGATTTCGCAAAAGTGAAAACCAGGGACAGCTGTAAGACTCACTTATGATATGAGGTTTAATTCATTAACAAATACATTAAACGTTAATGATTAAAGTGATGTTAAGTGTCAAACAGGGTATATGCATTAACATATGAAATTGGATAGCAATATTTGCAGAAATCTTTGAATAGGAATACATTGTTCAAGAAAAAATAATAATGAATAATATAGTGCTTAAAATAATATTATAGTACAGTACTGGCTGCATCATCTTCATAAGCAGTTTCATCACTAACAATTTCTTCTGGTTCACTATCCTCACTTGAGTCAACACATTTGTATTCCATCTTCAAAATATCATCCTCAGTGCAATCAATGATGTTGGAAACACTTTTTAATACTTAATACTTCCTTCGTCAATTTTAAACCACGATCGTTGGACCATTATCCCTTTATTGATTTGTTACTTAAAAAATCACGTCTCCAAATGTTCTCAAAAGTTAAGGGTGACCATAACTGCAGTACGTACATTATTTTTGCAAACAAAACATATTCCAATAAAAAATGTGCATTGTTTTGGCATTTAATTTATAAATGATATACAGGGTGTCTACTTAGTTTTCCCTTCCTCGATTGCTGGTTTTTAGATAATTAAATGAAAATGTTAGTTGACTCTATGTTAACTATAAAAAAATTACTGCATTCTAAAAATAATCGCTCAGATTAAAATAATTATTTTTTTTTTTTTTTAATGGAATGACCAACTTTTTTTATTTGATCTTTATACCTTATAAAACCCTTCATTCAACAATATAATAATATTGCTATAAAATGCGACGTTGAAGAGTCGATTTTTTTGAAGATGACAGTATCTCACTTAAATTTAAATTTTGTCGTCATTATTCATGCGATTTTACTGAAATTTATTTAAAATGTTTAAAGAGGGATCATTTTATCTTGTAATAGTGCATTTAGGAATTTTCTTTACACAGAGTGTCCAAAATGTCCACCTGAATATAAAACTTTTCAATATCGCATTTCTTAATTTTTTATATGGAACACCCTACATGTAGTACGATGTATCGATAGAGTATTAATTTATCTTCAAAATGATACCAACATGTATATCTTTATCTTTAGTATTTTTCACAGAAAATACAAATTATTAACAAGATTTTTCTCCAAGTGGTTCTTTTTTATGTTACTTTTCCTTATAATCCAATAAAGAGATATTTATTCATTTTAAACTTTAAAAGAAGGATATTTTCTAATTTTTTACAATATAAAGAGAATTTAATTGAGCTAAACATTGATAATACCCTTTATTTGTTTAAGTCAAGCCAACGAATATAAAAAAACGTAGTTTACCGAGTCCCTTTTTGGGTTGTTTTTTAATATGTTGCAATAAAGGGATGTTAACTGATTTTAAACAGTAAAAAAACACCAGGGGATTTGGGGAACATGGAATGTCTTCAACGTATTTCTAATTTACCTAAAATTCTTGATGGTACTCTTAATTTATCTAAGTTAAACCAACGAATACGAAAAACGTAGTTTGCCGTGTCCCCCAGACCTCCAGGTGGTCTTTTTTTTGAAAATCAGTTAATATCCAACTTGTAGAAAAATCTTGATAATAATTTGCAATTTCTGTAAAAAGTACCAAAGATAAAGGTATACATGTTGGATAAATTAATCGATACATCGTACTACATATATGGTGTACCATTTAAAAAAATTAAGAAATGCGATATTGAAAAGTTTTGTATTAAGGCGAACATTTTGGGCACTTTGTATAAACAAAATACCTAAACGCTTTATTGCAAGGTAAAATGATTCCTCTTTAAACATTTCATTTAAATTTTAGTAAATTGTATGAATAATGACGAAAAAAATTTAATTTATGTGAAGTTATGTCATCTTCAAAAAAACCGTTAAAAATTTAATGACTCTACAACGTCGCATTTTATATCAGAAATATTATATGGTTGAATATACGGTTTTATAAGGTATAAATATCGAATAAAAAAAGTTGTTCATTCTATTAAAAAAAAAAATTATTATACACTCAGCATTTTTGAAACACCCTGTATAAGGCAAACTATTTTTAGAATGTAGTAATTTTCTTGTAGTTAACATAGAATCAACTAAAATTTTCATTTAATTATCTATAAACCAGCAATCAAGGAAGGAAATACTGAGTAGACACCCTGTATATTGAAAATAATATTTTCCTCTTTAATTTATATTTTCAGTTGTTATATCACTTCAGTACTTTCACACTACTCGAGACCACATGTCCATTGTAATGGACATTCTGAAAAAATACAGAAAGAATGTGATATTCATTTTTTTCTTTATTATTACTCTTTATTTAAATCATAATGACATGGAATTTAGAATTTTAAAAAACACGAGAAAATAAACGACATTCTTAATCTTTGTAGAGACACTAAACAGGAACACATAAAAAAATTAAAATATATGAACCGGATAATCGTAAATATAGAAAACAGATTTGACAATCAGTTCACCAGCCCGCAGTTAACGTTAGTGGTGTTTACAGACTGGACCGCAACAAGAAGAACTCTAATGCCCTATATTGATTGAACTCAATAGCAACCGGCTGAAGAAGCAAGTACTTAGGAGTGCTCACAAGTTTAAAGGTTTTGGGTTTGCTATCAGCGAGAATTTAATCTTTGAGGAACGTCAACATTGTAGGCTGGAGGATATTCCATGTCTTCCAGACCCTGGTACACCTTTTTGCGATGTTTTTTACTCTGTTGCAATAAAGGGATGTCAACCAATTATTAACAAAAAAAAAGAGAAACCACCAGAGAGTCTGGGGGACATGCAATGGTACACTTGATGGTACTCTTAATTTAACAAAATTAAACCAACGAATACGAAAAACGTAGTTTGCCAAGTACCTGGGGGACATTCCATGTCCCTCAGACACCCTGGTGGTTTGCCTTTTATTGTTGAAAATCGTATTTTTAATTTACCTGAAATTCTTGGTGGTACTCTAAATTTATCTTAGTTAAACCAACGAATACGAAAAACGTAGTTTGCCGAGTACCTGGAGGACATTCCATGTCCCCCAGACCCTGGTGGTCTTTCTTTAATTGTTGAAAACCAGTTAACATCCCTTTATTGCAACAAAGTAAAAAACAACGCAAAAAAGGACAACCTTGGGGCTTAGGAGACATGGAAGGTCCTTCAGGTGCACTGTCTTCTACGTTTTTCTAATTTACCTAAAATTTTTCATGGTACGAAAAACGTGCAAGTGGCTCCCCTCTATTTGACTAGAGGGATGTTTGTTGAATTTTAGCTTCAATAAAAACACCAGGGGGTCTGGGGGACATGGAATGTCTTCCAGCTGCACTGTCTTCAACGTATTCTTAATTTACCTAAAATTCTTGATAGTACTCTTAATGCATTCAAGTTAAAGTGACGGATATGAAAAACGTAGTTTACCAGAAGGACATTCCATGCCTCCCAGACCCCTGGTCTTCTTCGTTTTATTGAAAATCAATAAACATTTCTATATTCAAAGAAAATATAAAAAAACATAAAAAAAACTACCAAGGGGACATGGAATGTCCTCCTTGTTTGGTTTAACTAAGATTAATTAAGAATAATATCAATAATTTTAGGTAAATTAGATATGCATAGAATACAGTGTACCTGGAGGATATTCCTGGTAGTTCTTTTTTTGTTTTATACACTTTTTGAATACAGGGATGTTTATCGATTCTTAACTATAAAAAGAAGAATACCAGGGAGTCTGGGGGACATGGAATGTGTGGATTAGAAATACGTAGAAGGCAGTGTACCTAGAGGAATTTCTATGTCCCCCAAACCACATAGTGTTCAACTTCTTATTGAAGTTAAAAATCAATAAACATCCCTGTATTCAGAGAGAGTGTAATACAATATAAAAAAGAACTACCAGAATTTTAGGTAAATTATGAATACATAGAAGACAGGGCACCTGGAGAACAGTCTATGTCCCCCAGACCCCCTGGTGGTCTTTCTTTTATTTTTGAAAATCAGTTTATATCCTTTTATTTCAACGGAGTAAAAAATCAACCCAAAAAGGGACCACTAGGGGGTCTGGGGACATGGAATGTCCCCCAGGTACTCAGTAAACTACGTTTTTTCACTGGTTAGATTTTTAGCTTAATTAGATTCTCTTTGTATTGTAAAAAATTAGAAAACATCCTTCTTTTTTAACTTAAAATCAGCAAGTATCTCTTTATTGGATTATAAGGAAAAGTATCATAAAAAAAGAACCATTTGGAGATCGGGAGGACATGGAATGTACACTTTCATCAGAACTTGAAGAAAAAAAATTAATTTCTGTAAAATATCAAAGTTAAAGGTATACATATTGGTATCATTTTGAAGACAAATACAATAATTAGTCTATCGATACTTCGTACTACATATAGGAATTCCATTAAAAAAAATAAGAAATGCGAAATCGAATAGTTTTATGTTCAGGTGAACATTTTATTCACTCTGTACAAAGAAAATTTCTAAACGCACTTTTACAAGGTAAAATGATCCCTATTTAAAAATTTGATTTAAATTTCAGTAAAATCGCATGAATAATGACGAAAAAATTTATATTTAAGTGAGATAATGCCATCTTAAAAAAAAACGTTCAAAATTTTATAATTCTGCAACGTCGCATCTAATAACACTATTATTACATGGTTGAATGAAGGATTTTATAAGGTATAAATATCAAATAAAAAAGTTGTTCATTCTATTAAAAAAAAAAATTATTATACTCTCTCTAGATTTTTGACTTTTTTAATTAATTTTTAGATTTTTTTTGCTTATTAAGAAAAATAGGACTGTAAGGGTCAAGACACTTCTCAGAGCCATTGTCTGCACCTTGATTGATTTCTATGAAGCTGCGGTGCGCTGGATCTTTGATTGATCATGGGTTTTAATTGTTTGCTTTTTAATATTTTTATGTTTTGTTTTATAATTGAAAATAGAAGGAATATAAAGATTAGCAGATAAACACACAAAAAATTCAACTTCAAAAAAAACCATACTCTACTGTCACACCATGTGACATATATTGCATTTGACTGAATCCACTGCTAAAAAGAAAATTAAAAACATCTTCAAGGACGAGAAAAAAACTTCATTCTTAGTCTTTGCAGAGACACTAAACAGGAAGACATCAACAAAAATATATCTAAAAAAATTAAAATATATAAACCGGATAATCGTAAATAGAGAAAAAGGATTTGATAAAAAGTTCACCTGCTCGTGGTTAACTTAGACTGAGCCGCAACAAGGAAAACCCTAGAAGCCCTATATTGATTGAACTCAATAGCAACCGGCTGAAGAAGCAAGTACTTAGGAGTGCTTACAAGTTTAAAAGTTCTGGGTTTGCTATCAGCGAGAATTTAACCTTTGAGGAGCGTCAACATCGTAGGCTCTTACAATCGCATCTGTATACTGTATGTATATAGTGGTTGAGATTCCAGTGGTGCCAATTCAAACTCAGATTACATCAGTGACAGTAACTGATAAGAAGAGTGTCTAACACTATGATTAGGGATATTAATATTGACTATTATTAATATCAATTGTGAGTTTCCATGCACCATCTGAAGAAAAAGATATGGAAGTGAAAGAGAACAGATAAAACGTCAGAACTCTTCAAACACGGAAGTGACAAGTTAGAGGAGTGACTACAATTGCTGATATAGGAGTTATGGAAGGAGGAAAGAATACCTGACGAATGGTCTCTGCCCCATTCATAAAAAAGATGATAAAATTGAACTAAACAACTATAGAGGCATCTCACTCCTCGACATCGCGTACAAGAAAGGCTTCAGAAAGGGAAGAAGCATCACGGATCAGATTTTTTCTCTGAGAGAAGTACAGGCAAGTACAGTCTAGAGTTTGGCAAAGGATTATAAAGTTGACCCTACGAGAAATGTGATCAGAGTCACGCAATATCAAAAGAAATTGACATTGATGAGGAAGTAAGACAAGGAGACCCATTGTCGGCCACGCTCTTCAATATGGCACTAGAAAAGGCCATACGAGACGCAAATATCAGAACAGGAATACTATATCGCAAAAGATATCAGTGCCTTGCATTTGCAGATGATCTTGTGATATTGGCGAGGAGTAGAGAAGAATTAGTAAGGATGACCTCAAGGTTGGGGAAGGCTGTGAGAGAAATGGGATTCTTGATAAATGAGAGGAAAACTAAATTGATGGGCTGGTCTGACGAGGGGAAGATTCTTTGAGGTGCGAGAAGAGGAGGGTGTGCAGTATTTATTTATTTATTTTATTTATTTACATTCTGCCTACGAACGGGACAAGCCCAAAAAGGTAGGCCAAAGTACAAAAGAAAATACAAACAAAATTCTCAGTTAACTTAAAATTAATTTCAACATTCAAAAA
>JAUIMW010003038.1:0-10010 GCA_033557785.1 Enochrus cinctus | reverse complement strand
ACCTATTGATGGTTTTGTTGCAATTAACAATTGAGCCTGTCCTACCTTTGTTTTGTTTTTTAGTTGCACTGGTGTTTGTTGCTGGAGTTGGATGTTCAGGCACAAAGAGTTGAAAATCTCCAAACGGCACACAATTTTCTTATAAAATCGCAGACTGAATGTTGTTATATTAATCTGGGGCTTTGTTATTTTAAAAAATAAAATAACCCTTCAGATAAAAAAATACGTTTATTTCTTTTATAACTTTACAGAACAAAGGTTTGTTCCAGACTGATATTTTTATTCTCGAAAGCTAAAAATGCAGAAATGCAGAATGTAATATGAATAATGACAATCTTGTTACAATAAGTGTGATTCGGCAGATTCGTCCGGTTTCTTCCACATAACATACACATATACTGGAGTAATCAGTAACTCCAACATCAATGAGTTCAACCACTATACGCTAGACCATAAACACTGTAAACCCAATTAAGGGTTAATTCACTTGAAGAAAAAACAGCATATATCACTTGGAGTAGAAGCACTAATATGTTTTTTAATGCTATTTTAATAATAACTATTGAAGGATTTATATACTGTATTGACCACTGCTTATATTACCTGAGATAATTATTAATGATTGTTTTTAGATAGACCGACGCATGCTGTTGGTTTCTCAGTCCAGTTCAGTTGATATATTTTTCTAAATAAAAAATATAAATATTCTTTTTCTTTTAAATATGAACAAGGTGTGCGTTATAGTGTATTAAATTTGGGGTACTACACCTGTGCAAATGGCATTGTTTTAATTTCCAAATCCATACTATATGTAGCCAACTCACACAGAGCAATTTCCAGTTTATATTCATGTAGCATAATAATATTTAACGGCGCCTTATCTCTATAATGGAATGTGAAATATGCATGTGCAAATTTAAAGGGTACAAAGAGACAGATGATTACTTATAAAAAAAACGTAATGTTCTCAAATACAATTACATAAAAAGTAAATTATGTGTTAAATAAAAAGAGCTGTTAGATCATTTAGATAACACAATTTAAAAAAATAACTGTGTGTTTGTTACCCATTCCCCATTACTAGTCATATAACCTGCATGTAAAATCCGGTTTATAAATTTACATTTTATCTCAGGGAGTTAACGGTGTAATGCCACTTATTTTATTTCATTTATTTATTCCATTTATTTCTTCTCCATTTTTCCAGGTAGAAAAATTTGTTAAAGTTGACGTAGGTTATGGAGTACCTGGAGGACATTCCATATCCTCCAGACTCTCTGGTGGCCCTTCTTTTATCGTTTGAAAGTCAGTAAACATCCCTACGTTTGCATAGAGTTAATAATAACATAAGAGAAAGACCACAAAGGGGTCTGGGAGACATGGAATGTCCTCCAGGTGCACCGTCGTCTACGTAGTCTTATTTTATTTAAAAACCTTTACATCACACTTCATTTTTCAAGTTTAACAAATAAGAGAGAAGAAAATTGTTAGTGGGGTACCCGGAGGATATTCCATATCCCCAGACCCCCTAATGACCCTTCTTTTTTAATTTAAAATCTTAACACTCCTCTTTATTTGTCTTTGTTTAATCAGACACTAAAAATAACAGTGGAATGTCCTTCAGGTACACTATCGTTTGTGTTTATCCCCGTTGGCAATCCTTTTGTGTTGACAAAAATTAAGATAATTTTCAAGATTTTGAATTAAATTTGAAATACGTAATTAAAAGTTTTCTCTTGTTGTTTTCCAGAATTTAATGAAACATTATCGTTTACATACGCTTAATTTATTTAAAAGTCTTAGTAATTCTCTCTAAGTTTAATTAGCTACTAATTAGAACGCAGATTGTAGAGAACCTGAAGGACATTCCATGTTTCCAAACCCTCTGGTGCTCCCTCAGTTTTGTTGTTGTTTTTGCTCTATTTCAAAATAAGGTTGTTAAATAATTTTCAGCAATATAAAAAGAAACATCGGGTGGTCTGAGAGACATGGAATGTCCTCTAGATACTCTACAATCTACGTTATGTTTATTGATTGATTAATCAGAAAAAAGTGGAGTGTAAGATATTTAAATATCAATTAGAAGTACGTAGATCACAGTACACCTGGACGACATTTCATGCCCCCCAGACCCCTCGCTAGCTCTTCTTTTACGTTGTTTTTCGTTCTTTTGTAATAAAAGGATGTTTACTGATCTTCAACAGTAAAAGAAGGACCATGTCCCCGAGGTACTCCACAACTTAAATTCTGCTTATTGATCGATTAAACAGACAAATACAGGAGTGTTTTTAAGATGCTTAAACATCAATTAGAAGTACGTTATTTTACTATTGAAAATCAGTAAACATTCCTATATACCAACAGAACGGAAAACAATATATAGGGATCTGGTGAACATGGAATGTCCTCCAGGTACCCCACTAACAATGTTCTTTTCTTTTATTTGTTATACTTAGGAAAATGAAGTGTGATACAACAATCTTTAAACAAATTGAGAGTACGTAGAAGGTAGTACACCTGTAGGACATTCCATGTCCCCAGAACCCCTGGTGGTCCTCATTTTATTTTTGAAAACCAATAAACATCCCTGTGCTGGAATAATGTAAAAAACAACACAAAGGAAGGTGCTCCACTTACAATGTTCTTTTCTTGCTTGAAAAAATGAAGTGTAATTTCCTTCAGATACTCCTCTAACAATGTTCTTATTTACTTGTTAAACTTGAAAAAAATGCAGTTTGATATAAAGATTTTACATTATTCCAGCACAGAGATGTTTATTGGTTTTCAAAAATAAAATGAGGACCACCACATTCCACTGTTTTCTTAGTGTCTGATTAAACAAATGTTAATTAATAATTTTTAATTTCCAATGATAAATATGTACAAGGTGGAGTACCCATTTTATTTAATAAATAAATAAATGAAATAATGATTGCATTTACTTGTGTGACCAAGAGTCCAGAGTAGTAGTATACTAATATTATACTAATAATAATAACAATAAACAGTAAAAAAAAATTAAAAAAATAAGTGGCATTAATTCCCTAAGATAAAATGTAAATTTATAGACCGAATTTTATATGCATGACTAGTAATGGAGAATGGGTAATAAAACACAGTTTTTTTTAAATTGTATTATCTAAATGATCTAACAGCTCTTTTTATTTAACACATAATTTATTTTTCATGTAATTGTATTTGAGGACATTACGATTTCTCATAAGTAATCATCTGTCTTTTTGTACCTTTTAAATTTGCACATGCATATTTCACATTCCATTATAGAAATAAGGCGCTGTTAAATATTATTATGCTACACGAATATAAACTGGAAATTGCTCTGTGTGAGTTGGCTACATATAGTATAGATTTGGAAATTAAAAGAATGCAATTTAATACACTATAACGCACACCTTGTTCATATTTAAAAGAATAAGAATATTTATATTTTTTATTTAGAAAAATATATATCAACTGAACTGGACTGAGAAACCAACAGCAGGCGGTCTATCTAAAAACCAAATTATTTGAAGGATCGAGTTGAAATTTTATATTTAATTTTTTTTGCTATTGAAAATCAGTAAACATCCCTATATACCAACAGGATGAAAAACAATATAGAAGAAGGGTACCAGGGAATCTGGGGAACATGGAATGTCCTCCAGGTACCCCACTAGCAATGTTATTTTCTTTTATTTGTTATACTTAGGAAAATGAAGTGTGATATAACAATCTTTAAACAAATTAAGAGTACGTAGAAGATAGTACACCTGGAGGACATTCCATGTCCCCCAGACCCCTGGTGGTCCTCATTTTATTTTTGAAAACCAATAAACATCCTTGTGCTGGAATAATGTAAAAAACAACACAAAAGAAGGGCCACCAGGGGGCCTAGGTGCTCCGCTTACAATGTTCTTTCTTTTGTTTTATAAGTTTGAAAAAATGAAGAGTAATGTAAAGATTCTCAAACGAATTAAGAGTACGTAGAAGGTATTACACTTGGAGGGCAATCTATGTCTCCCGGACCCCTTGGTGGCTCTTCTTTTATTATTTGGAAAATCATTAAATATCCCTACATTTGAATAGAGTTAAAAACAACACAAAAGAAATACATCGGGGACATGAATTGTACTCCAGGTGCACCTGCTACGTACTTCTAATATATTTAAAAGTCTTTATATCGGACATCATTTTTTCAAGTTTAACAAGTAAATAAGAAAATGGGTAGAGGAGTATCTGAAGGAAATTTCATGTCCCCCAGACCTTCTGGTGGTTCTTCTTTTACTGATGAAGATCATTAAACATTCCTGTATTGTATTAGAAGGAAAAATAACATAAACGAAAGGCCATCGGGGGGTCTGGGGGTCATGGAATGTCCATCAGGTACTCCACTACCCACGTTATGAATATTGATTGATTAAACACCAAAATGGGGAGTGTTTCCAAGATATTTAAACATCAATTAGAAGTACGTAGATGGCAGTGCACCTAGAGGGCATTCCATGTCCCTCAGACACCCTTTATCATTTGAAAAATCATTAAACATCTCTACATTTGAATAGAGTTAAAATCAATACCAAAGAAGGACACCGCGGGGTCTGGGGGACATGGAATGTCGTCTAGGTGCTCTGTGTTCAACGTACTCTTAGTTTGTTTGAAAATCTTTATATCAAACTTTATTTTGTTAATTTAGAATTTTTTTTTAAGTACTGACATTATTTGAATATTTACTATTAATAAATGCATCTATTTCATCCTCACCTGTACTCAATTCACCTTTATTGATTATATATCCAAAATAGGAAATTTCTTCCTGCACACCCCAAAAATATTATTCAAAAATGCTGTAATACTTTCCACATTGCCAAATATTTGACCTACATACTTTTGAAAAACTGCAGGTGCTGATACAATCCCATACTGTGATTATTTGTGTTGATTGTCACATTCTTGTGTGCATATGCTGAAGAAAGATCAATTTTTGAAAAATATTTAGAATATTTTAATGTGGCAAACAGTAACTTTATAGTCACCACAAATCCTGATGTAACCATCTTTTTTAATAATAGGTAAAATTGGTTTTGTCCACTCAGAAGCACTTATTTCTAAAATAAAGCTCCATATTTTAATAAATGAAATTCCTCGTAAATTAAAAGAAATTCTTAACGAGTACGTTAAAAATATTTTCATGTTTACAGTAATTTTGCTTTATAGTCGATTTTCAAATGCATGAAGTAAATAATACGGTAAAACAAATATTATTCTCCACAACCTTTATTTCTTTACCATTCAATGCCTTTCAGTTAAGACACACATATATCTTTTTGTTTTCCAGTAAATAAGTTTAATATAAAAGAATGGCTTTCCTTCATGAATAATTCAAGATGTCGATCCAGTGGTTACAAAATACCTACAAGCTATATTTTCAATTTTATGTGTTTTCAAATATAATTATGAGCTTGAGCTTGAAGCTATGTTAAAAACAATAACAATAACAGTTGTTTTTATTTAAACTTAAACGCGTGTCTAAATTTATTTTATACACTGTTCTTCTAAAATATGTTTTGCTCCTGAAAATTACGTGCTACTAATATCAGTCAATTGGAGGGATAATAATAATCCCTAAATGGGTTACAAAAGTTAATATTTTACGTTACATTGTGGAACTTTTATCAGATTCATACATCGCGGCATGTATGTGTGCACTTGAAATAATTCTCTCTCTGAACTCAATTAAAATCTTTCGGAATACCACGTTTAATTAACGATATCTGGTGGAATTTAAGTGCAGCTTCGATTGAATTTTCAATGCGGAAAGCTTTTGCCCTGCATTCGTACACCTTCAAAAGTAAAACACGATAACCTCATCCACTTGTTCAGGGAAAAGCTCGCTTTTTTTATCAATCACTGTGTTTGAGCCGAAATGAGATTTAACCCGGTTCTTATCACTTTGTTAATTATAGGGTTTGCTCTCTCATCAATCTGTGTTGTTTGATTGATTTTTGCTTGTTTATATTGCATCAGTGCTCCGCGGATTCCAAGCCCGGCTCGTCAATTTTAATTACCTAGAATCGAAAGAGCTCTGATAATTCTAGAAAGCTCGAAAGTTACTTACATAAATTCGTGAAAATAAAATATGGTTTCCTATCGAAAAATCTAATCTTATTAACGAAACCACATTACGGGTTTCTTGTTTCAGAAGGTTAATTTGCTGAATTGTTTAGTTACTTGACAATAACGAAGTGCTGAATGTATCTTTTGTTAAAAATAATGTCAAGCAAGATTAACTTGACAGAATCTATCAACAACAATAATTTCAGAGAATCAATGCAACAATCCAACAAAAGGCCCAATATGTAGTGTAATGCACATGTAATTTGTCATTGTGTACAAGATAGTTAAGCCCCTATATGGAATTTACATAATTATGTTTGTTGTATATGGTTGGCCGTTATATCTGCATATTAAATGTTACTTATGTTATGGCACATATATTACATTGAAAATCATGCCAAAATTACACGTAATCATCACATACTTGTAGAAATGGTGGATGCACGCGCAATATGTTTATATATCATTTTTTTTTTCAATTTCTTCAATACTATCCTAGTAAACTTGTTAAGAATAATACTGCTCCAATCTTTACTTTTTAATATAGCACAATGCAATAAAAAACTTTACAAAAACAATTTGAAAAGATGTATTATTGGTCTCTAATGAGTTACTTCGGAACGTCTAATCTCCAACAAAATAAAAGTTTCGTGTCAGAGTTTTCCGTATACAAACATTCGTTCCAAGTCCAGTGTGGCTGTCACTCGTAACTCTGAAAAAGCTTGTGCGACCTTTCATCTCTTCTAATAATTTCCTGCTATAGAAATATGTAGGTTACATCTTGTATACTTTGAAAAGTTTTCAGCGCGCCTTTCAAGCGCAGTATACTAACCGCAATAAAGCACGTGTGTATAAAAGTCTCCAGTCCGCTTTTAATAGGGCATAAACCCAAACATTCAATCTCAGCATCAGACGTGCCTAAGCTCGGTGGAAACTCATAAAACATACTAACTATGCAATCCCATGTCTCCTCTATATTTTCACTATCAAAAATCGGATATAAAGGAGGATTTCCTAACATTACAAATTTATCCCAAGATGATGCATTAACACTTAAAAAAGTGTAGACCTTGTGTAGTTTCGAAACACATTGTCACAGCATACCTCAATTTAATTTTCTCACCTCAGGATCTTCTGTTCTCCTCGGTATAATTACCCAATTAAAGAAAAGCTCAAAGTTAGGTAGTAATTTTGGTTCTTCCAATATATACGGATGAGATATGGAATACTTAGAAATTTTCCCGAGATATAAATGTTAGTACAGTTTCTCTATCCTTTTATTCGTCGACTCCTGTAAAGTACCCAGGAGAACAATTTGCCAGGGAGGCTTCCGCGTTTTCTTTTACTTCGCCGAGTTTTACTCCACTTTATACGTAGTAGTTTAAGAAATGCGTGCCCGAGATCATTATTTTATCTCTTAGGTGTCTTAATTTCACCTTCAAGCACGGCATTAACACGTAAACGTTCCAAACTTGACACAATATTAAAACTGGAGACTCTCCTAATGTTGTTAAAAACAAATTTATAACATCCAAGTTGGAAACTTGATGCATGGAGGGCAAACAACTAGATAATAGCAAACTTTTCTCGGAAGGTTTACAAGTTAAATTGTAAAATAATGTGCTTTTTTCGTTCAAATTGTCGTCATTATTTCGCTAGTATTTTATGATGAATTGAAATGGATATTTGGATTTTTAATTAGTAAGGCTTACTATAGTTATAAAGTTCAGGAGACCGTGTAATTTTCTACTATTCGAATGAAATTGAATCAAAATTAAATTAATTTTGCGCAGAACTATACATATATAACGCAGTTATTTGTATTTCAAACAATGTAATTCAAATTGCAACAAATTTAATTGAATATGGCTCGCTTTGGTTGGGTTAATCGCTGTCTTTATATAAAGCTTTATAGTATTTGCTCATCAATTTAACGAAATGAGCTATGTTGGGAATACACGCGAATGTGGAAACTGTCTGGCATAGAATATCAGAATTTATGTGCTTTTAGAGATGAATTACTAAAATTCAAATTTCTTTAACAGTACAATGAAGTGACTTTCTGATGTTTTTTTAATTGTTTTTTAGTTTGTTAGCTGACCTCATTGGCAACATCCTTTGGATCCTTCTGTCCATTATTATTATTTACTCGTCTGTAGTACTGTTTGACAATGTTGCAGGCAGCTTTGTTCTTATTTCTAGAGTTAGTGATATATTTTAGATTAGACTGTTTTGCTTTGCTTATAACTTCATGAAGTATTGAACAATATTTCTTGTATTTGGGGTTTTCAAGTACACCTTGTTTGCTTTGTATGTACATTTGCATTTTCCTTCCTGATCAGATCTCTATTCCTTGCGTTATCCAGGATGGAGTTTGGGTTTTTAGTTTCTTTTTTTTTGAGAAAATGTGTAATATTATATTTTTTGCTACATTGTAAAATCTATTGCAGGCCGTATTAGTATCACTTTCCTGTAGCACATATTCCAAGTTACAGTTACATCAACCTGTATATGCTGCAGTTCTAACCTGTCCACAAATATATTGTCTATCAGTGAAACAGATAATTCCGTGGCCCTTGTAGGAGTATGGTACAGATTTAAACTCTTCAATAGATCTTTGAAAAAAGTCACTTTGTGGTCTCTCTTCTGTAAGTCCAAGTTAAAGTTCACACATATTATGATTATGTACATAAGGTATTTGATTTGGAGCAGTTTTACTATTTCCTCATATACCTCAAAAAAGCTATTCATATCTCCGTTTCCGATCGATAGAAACAGGCTACAACAATGCTCTCCAGCTCCATACAAGTACACTCAATATCTAGCTCCATAATTATATTTACTATGTTAGAAATCTCTTTACAATTGAGGAGAGTTTTTACAAATATGCAAGATCCACCATGTATCCTCTATTTTCCGGAAAAAAAAACATGATGCAAGATTATAACCTTCTAATATGATACTGTTTTCTTCGTAATAGATTTGAGCTACGTCGGCATAAAGATAAACTTTGCAGTATTCATCAGTCACTTAGAGAAGAGCAGTTTCCAGTGACCCTTGCGGAAAGCTGGACTGGAATTTCGGGAGCAAACAAATGTTTTCCAGATGGCCAAGAAGTTGAGAGTTGACTACCCTCTCTAGCAATTTAGATAATTCTGGTAGAAGACTGATCGCAAATCTTTATACTCTAAGGGCAAGGCTTTCTTTGGGATGGGAACCACATCTGCATGCTTCCATGAATTAGGAAAAATTATTTGAGAGGCAGTTATTAAATATATGAAGTAACACAGATATAATGTAAGGGCAGCACAGGCAAATTAACTTCAAGCTAAGACCATCTGCTGCCGCGCTCCTGAATCTTGACGAAACAAGCAGACGCTCAAATCACAACTCATCAATCAGCTGGAAGTAAAACCCATGCCAGAAGTTCCGTTTTTGGTTATGCTTATAAAAATCTGTTAACGCATCGTTTGTGATCCTCAGCCTCGTGGCGGAGTTTACAAAACAATTGTTCAGTGGATTTGCATCATATCAGTGTTTAGGTGCTCCGTCACCTAGAATGTTGAGATCTCTCAAGTCACGCCACATGCTTCTTCCACTGCTCAAACGCGCCCTGTGCTAATAAAAAGCTTTCCTTTCATATTTAATCGGTGCGTTTGGGTTGGTTGGCAGTTTGGGTGGCTCCCGATGTGCCATCTGACTAATATGCTTAAACATTTTCAAAGCTCTGTCTCTGTCGGTCGACATCGATTTTATACCGTCAGTCCTCCAAGGACTATATTTTTTCGACATTCGAATTGTTCTCTATGGGAAATGCCTGTCGATTTAACAAGCAAATCTTCATCAGTATAATGACCCAAATTCACAGTTTCGCAACCCAAGAACAAGCCAGGAGA
>JAUIMW010003037.1:0-10011 GCA_033557785.1 Enochrus cinctus | reverse complement strand
TTTTTCGCAAAACAAAAGACAGCCAAGGAAGCTATGTGCGTTGTTTCGCAAAACAAAATACAGTCTAGTAAGTTACGTGCGTTGTTTCGCAAAACAAAATACAGTCCTGTAAGTTACGTGCATTGTTTCGCAAAACAAGATACAGTCTAGTAAGTTACGTGCATTATTTCACAAAACAAAATACAGTTCAGTAAGTTACATGCATGGTTTTGCAAGACAAAATATAGTCTTGTAAGTTACGTGTGTTGTTTCGCAAAATAAAAAACAGTCTAGTAAGTTTCGTGCGTTGTTTTGCAAAACAGGAATACAGTCTAGTAAGTTACGTGCGTTGTTTCGCAAAATAAAATACAGTCTAGTAAGTTACGTGCGCTGTTTCGCAAAACAAAACACACTCTAGTAAGTTGCGTGCGTTGCTTCGCAAAACAAAACACAGTCCAGTAAGTTACGTACGTTGTTTCGCAAAACAAAATACACTCTAGCAAATTACGTGCGTCAGCGAAGATACGCAGCCACAATTTGAGAAAGGATTAGACGATGTTCATCGTATAAATTTGCAAGAAAAAAAAAACACGTATGTAGACTCTCTTTTTTGCTTAGACTTAGTCAACTATTTTTTGTTTTGTGAAACAGCGTACGTAACTTAAAGAACTGCAATTTGTTTTGAGAGACAACGCACGTAAGTTACTCAACTGTCTTTTGTTCTGCAAAACGATGCGTGTAACTTACTAGATTCAATTTTTTTACGAAACAAGACACGCTGTCTTAACCTTTCTTCGCTGTTCATTGTCTAAATCCTTAAAAAGTAGCTGCGTATGCTAGCAACTTCGCTGCTTGCTGACTTGGGCAAGCTCTTACTGTATAACTTATTTCTTCTAATCTTCTAAATCATAATCTAGTAGTTTTTCTTTTAGCTTCAGTTACTGCTGCACCTTTATATAATTGTAGCTGTGTATGCTCGCAGCTTCGCTAGCCATCGTCTAACCCATAGACTCTCAAACTTTTTTCTAAGCGTACTCTTTATATCACAAGTCTTTAATTGTAGCTGCGTATGCTCGCAGCTTCGCTGCTCACTGACTCGGGTAAGCCCTCGCTACACAACTTATTTCTTACAGCTTCGCTGACCATCGTTTAACTCATTAACTCTCAAACTTTTTTCTTCGCGGACTTCTCATATCATCAGTCCATAATTATAGCTGCGTATGCTCGCAGCTTCGCTGCTCGCTGACTCGGGCAAGCCCTCGCAACACAACTTGTTTGCTACAGCTTCGCTGACAATCGCCTAACCCATAGACTCTCAAACTTTTTTTCTTTGCGTACCCCTTATATCACCAGTCTATAGTTGTAGCTGCGTATGCTCGCAGCTTCGCTGCTCGCTAACTCGGGCAAGCCCTCGCTATACAATTTGTTTTTTGCAGCTTCGCTGGCCATCGCCTAACCCATAGACTCTCAAACTTTTTTTTCGCGTACCCCTTGTATCACCAGTCAATAATTGTAGCTGCGCTGACTCACTATGCAACTTTTTTCTCGCAACATCAAGCAATGAAGCTACGAGCGTACGTAGCTATTTTTTAAATAAATGATGCATTTTTTTTCTAATGACACCGAGCAAGTCAAGTACATCAATTGTCAATTATCTAGCATAGACTTGTCCGAGTTAGCGAGTAGCGAAGCTGCAAGCTTATGCACCTAGTTCTTCAAGCAATTGCTTTTTTCAAATGACATCTGCACAAAGTACATCAATTGCCAAATATACAGCATGGACTTGCTCGAGAAAGTAAATATTAAAAATCATATAGATCAAACCATCAGCGAAGCTGCGATCATACGCAGCTAGTTTTTTTTACGAAATGATAGGATTCCTCGCAGACATAATTTTAGATTTGATCGATAAAAAACGAATTTGCAATAAACAAATATAATAATGAAGGCTCGAGGGCACCAACAAGCAGCTAGCTAAGACAGCTAAAATTTTTAGATGCGAAGCTGCAAACGAGAACCTGTATGGCGAGGAATTATCCAAATCAGCGAGCAGCAACAATTCGTATTTCGCATCTTCACTTTTAGGAAGATAAAAACGGAAACGGGCTTAGCTAAGAACAATAAATTGCATTTGCTGTACAATTTGTTTCTTCCAAATTCGCTGGTTATAATGTAAACTTTTAAATATTTTGCTAATAAATATTTAACTAATTTTTTACTAAACTTTTTAAACTTAAGCTGTGTATGTCCACAGCTTCGCTTTATAACTTGTTTCTTCTTATTTTCTAGATCACCCTAAAATTCTTTTTTCATTCGGTTTTGTCGTGTATTACTACACCTTACTGTATAATTGCAGCTGCGTATGCTCGCAGCTTCGCTGCTCGCTAACTCGAGCAAGCCCTCGCTATAGAACTTGTTTCTGATCTGATCATATTCTAACCTAATTAATTGTAAAGTTAGGATTAAACAATATCAAATAAATTATTTTGATTCAGAAGTTCTTATTACAAAAATCATTAGTTCCAATTTATAATTTGTTATTCCTAATTTGAAACTGAATGGTTTAATTCATTAGAAACGATTACCAAGTCAAATAATAGCGAGATCTTATTCGAGTAAGCAACTGCGAAGCTCGAATGTATGCAGCTAGCTTTATAAGAAGTGACTACCATACGAAGTCTATAGGAAAATTAAATGAGCAACAAAGCTTATTTTTTCAAGGAATGACTATCAGGCAAAACATATCGAAAATTATCTAGTGAGTTTATTTAAGGAACGGCTACCGAGCGAAGCTTATCGAGGATTATATAGATCAAGCAGCAGCGATGCTGCGAGCGTTTGCAACGAGTTTTTTAATAAAATGATAGCCAAGTGAGCAGCTAAGCTGTGAACGAATGCCATTTTTTCTAATGACATCCTTGCGAAGTACATCAATTGTCAGTTATATAGCCATGGTCTTGCCTGAGTGAGTATTAATAAATAGACATTTGGGATTATATGGCGAGATTTGCGAGTAAGTGAGTAGCGAGGCTGCAAACGTACAGTTGTGGAATTAAAAAAGTAGTCTACTTAAAATGTTTCAGTGTATATCGTATTTTATTTTTGACGTACTTGTTATATTTAAATTACTGTCAAAATTAGTTATTATGCCTCAGTTAAGAGCTGAACAAAAAGCTCAAAAGAACTGCGAGCATATAAACCTAATTTTTTAAGAAATGACTACCAGGCGAAGCCTTTGGAAAATTATTTAGCGAGGGCTCGCCCGAGTAAGGGACCAGGGCAGCTGCGAGCGTATGCAGCTAGTTTTTTTTTAGAACTGATACCCAAGTATTTTTGCTGCTAAGCTGCGAACGAATGTATTTTTTTTTTTCTAATGACAACCGAGTGAAGATATCAATTATCGATTATATAGTGTGGGCTTGCACTTAGTTTTTTTTACAAAATGATAGCCAAGTAAGTGAGCAGCCAAACTTCTATAATTGTATGATTATAATTTGTAATTTATTGTTTCATATTTGAAACTGAATATGAAATAAATAAAATAAAAGAAAGTGAATTCGACGCTCGAATTTATACATTTGGTTTTAAAAGAAATGTCTACCATAGGAAGTCTATAAAAAATTAAATGAGCAGCAATGTTGCGAGCATATGGACCTATTTTTTTAAGAAATTACTACTAGTAAGCGAGCACTAATTAAGGGATGTTTACTAACTTTCAACAATAAAGGAAGGACCACCAGGAGGTTTGAAGAACATGGAATGTCCTCTAGGTACACTGTTGCCTACATTATTCTTAAAGAGTGTTAAAATTTGCACGAAAGCACAGTGTTGTCAGTGTAAATCGCGATAGATAAATCAGAAATACGTAAATGACAGTGCAGAAGGACCACCAGAGGGTTTGGGGAACATGGACTCTCCTTAAGGTACACCGCTGCCTACATTCTTCTTAAAGAGTGTTAAAATTTGGACGAAAGTAGAGTGCGAGCGCATGTATTTAGTTCTTTAGGAAAAGACTACCAAGCGATGTTCTGCATGTGCATTGTTCCTTAACGGTTTTTTAAACAAATATACAATCGGGATAATATGGCGACATTTTTAGGAGTAAGCGAGCAGGAAAGTTGCTAACAAAGGTAGCTACATTGGGAGAAATGACTGCTAAGCGAAATTCGTCAAACATTACACCCATACCTCGCTTTACGGCCTAGATACGTTCCATGAAACTTGGGCGCAAAGCGAAAAGCCGTATAAGGAATCAATTATTCTAATAAAAATTTGTACAATAGGGATGGGCCTGGCTTGAAAAAATTGTCCAACGTTGTTTGTCTTGCCTTCTTATCTATTTCGTTCTTTAGTGATTTATAACAGCTAATGGCTGAGTTAATTCTTCGAGAATCTTTAGCTCTACGTTCGACATGAGGATCGTTTACAAGGAAGATGTTTATTCCTTGTTCGAAATAGAAAAAAGCTTTCGACAAATTTTTTATGTTAGCTGTTTTGATACAACAGGCTCTCTCTCTCTCCATGAAATGCCGGTTCTGCTTGCAACTGAATGAGTTCCTCATATGAAAGGGGTTCCCTATCAGCTTCAAGTAAATCAAGCGCATCACGAATGCATTTTTTTTCTAATGTTAATCGAGTGAAGTACATCAATTGTCAATTATACAGCAAGGGTGTGCCAGTAACATTTGAAGAATGGACTACGAGTCGAAGCTTATCAAATATTATATAGCAACTACTTACCCGGCATGCAGAAATCACCAAGCGTTTGCTGTTTAATTCTTTAGAAATACTATCAAGTCAATATAGCGAGGATTTGCTCGAGTAAGCAAGCAGCAAAGTTGCGAACGTATGTATCGAGTTTTATTTAAGATAGATACTACCAATTCGTGTATGTGCATTGTTCCCTAACGATTTTTTTTTACAATTTAGGATTAAAATTAATCTTTTGATTCAGAAGTCCTTACTTGAAAATGATTAGTTCCAATTTGTGATTTATTATTTCCAATTTGAAACTGAATGGTTTAATTCTTTAGAAATGCAGCTATTTTATTTAAGAAATAACTACCAAGCAAAACCTATTCAAAAACGAGCAACGGAGCTGCGAGCAGACATAATTTTATAATTAGTAGATAAACTGCAAAAAACAAAAGTAATAACGAACGAGCAGCTAGCTAAAACCGCTACAATTTTAGAATCAAAGCTGCAAACGAGAACCTGTATGGCAAGGATTTGTCTAAACTAGCGAGCAGCAAAGATTCGTACTTAAGCAACTACACTTTTAGGAAGATAGAAGCACCGAACATATTTTGCCAAAAACATATTTTTCTCGATTATTTTGTTTTCAACTTCGACTGAGTAAGATATATGAATTATTGTATTATTTTTCGTCAATTTTGATACTGTTGTATATCATTAACGTCTCTCCTACCATTAAATTTTATTGACAGAAGATATAAAAATTATACATTCATCAAATATTGGAAATTTTTAAATTATTAAAAGAAAGTCCATCTTCCTAAAATTGAGTACTACCATCCTATTCTCTTCTCTTCGAACCTGTATTTTTTTTAACCATTCCACTATTGAATTTTAAATGTGAATTGATTTTAAAAAAGTAATAATTTTTATTAAAAAATTTGACTTGCCTTATTGACAGTTGTTATGTAAATTTTTATATCGACTGCTTTGTGAAGCAACGCACACATCTTACTCGATTGTCTTTCGTTTCATATTATATCGTCTTATATTTTGCTAAACAACGCACGTAACTTAGTGAATTGTATTTTGTTTTGCGAAACAACGCACACAACTTACTGGACTGCAGTTTGTTTTGCAAAAAAACGCAAAGCGTCTTAGCCTTTTTTAAAGGTGCAGCTTCGCTGTTCATCCTCTTAATCCTTCTAAAGTCGTAGCTGCATACGCTAGCAGCTTCGCTGCTTAGTAATCCGGGGAAGATTTTGCTGTACAATTTGTTTCTTTCAAATTCGTTGATTATAGTCTAAACTTTTAAAGTTTAAGCTTCGCTTTAGAACTTGTTTCTTTTAATTTTCTAAATCACCTTAAAATACTAGTTTTTTTTCAGCTTTGTCATTTATTGCTACATGCATGAGCAGAGCAGTAAGCGAGCAGCGAAGCTGCGGAGTATGCTGCTAGTTTTTTTTTTTTTTGAAGAAATGATATCTAAGAAATTGAGCCCTTAGCTGCGAGCGAATGCATTTTTTTCTAGCTAGTTTTTTTTTCCTTTATGACAACCGATTAAGCGAACAGCGAAGTTTTTTTCGAAATGATAGCCAGTTTTTTTTTCTAGAGAAACAATTCTTCTTTCTCTCAAGTTTAATGACTTATTAAGAAAACGCGAGCAGCGGAGTGTCTGGAGGACATTCAATGTCTCCCAGATCTCCTAGTGTCCTTTTATGTTGTTTTTTATTCTCTTCTAATTAAGGGATGTTTATTGACTTTCAACAATATTCTCCAGGTACACTGCTACCTACATTATTCTTAAAGAGTGTTAAAGTTTGAACGAAAATAGAGTGTTGTCAATGTACATTGCGAATAGGTAGATAAATCAGAAATAATTCTTAATAATTGATTAAACTTGAGCAAAAGAAAAATGTTACCGAGATTTGCAAACATAAATTAGAAGCACGTAGATTACAGTGTACCTGGAGGACATTCCATGGGGACATGGAATTTTTAATGATAGTCATTTCGCTGCTCGCTTATTTTGACCCATGCAATATAATTGACAATTGATGTACTTCTTTCGATTATCACTTTCTTGAGTATCATTTCGTAAAGAAAATGTTCGTAGCTTCGCTGATCTATATAATTTTTAATAGGCTTCGCTTGGTAATCGTTTCTTAAATAAACTAGCTGCATACGCTCGCAGCTTCGCTGCTCGCTTACTCTCGCATGCTCTCGTTAAATAATTTTCAATAGTATATATACGTATGTTTGCACCTTCGCTACTTGTTTGCTCGAACACATCTCGTACAATTCGACTGTCCTTCTTAAATAAAACTTGCTGCTTGCTTATTCGAGCAAGTCCTCGCTATAACCGTTAGGGAACAATGCACATACAATAGAATTTGCCAGTTGGCGTTCATGTCTTTAATTTCTGGGTCTATTTCCGACAAAAACGTATGATTCTATCTTTGTTTATTCCATTGTACACGCAATTTTTAAACAAAGACAGAATCATACATTTTTGTCGAAAATTGGCCCAGTAATCAATGACGTGATCGCCAACTGGCAAATATTCGACTTTACACGATATCGCTTGGTAGCCTCTATCTTTAAAAAAAACTAGCTGCATATACACGCAGCTTCGCTGTTCGCTTACTCTAGGTTCTCACTATATAAATTGACTTGATAGTCACCCCTAAAGAACTTAAGTGCTAAAGCTTAATGCTTCACTGCTTACTGTCCCGAGCAAGTATTTGTTATATAATGTTTGATACATTTCGCTTAGCAGACACCTCCCAATATAGCTATGTATGTTAGCAACTTTCCTGTTCGCTTACTCGTGAAAATGTCGTCTAATAATCCCGATTGTCTATTTGTTTAAAAATCGTTAAGGAACAATGCAAATACACAACATCGCTTGGTAGTCTTTTCTTAAAGAACTAGATAAAGAACCTCGCAGTTTAATTGCTCACTTACTTTGCTATCATTTTGTGAAAAACTAGTTGCATACGCTCGCGGCTTTGCTGCTCGTTTTCTAGGCTGTCATTAGAAAAAAATGACTTCATTTGCAGCTACGTTGCTTACTTGCTTGGCTATCATTTCGTTAAAATCTAGCTGCATTCGCTCGCAGCTTTGCTGCTCGCTAGCTAGGTTGTTATTAGAAAAAATACATTCATTCGCAGCTAAGTTGCTCAATTACTTGGGTATCATTTCTTCAATAAACTAGCTTCTTAAAAAAACTAGCTACATAAACTCGCAGCTTCGCTACTTGCTTGCTCGGTTGTCTTTGAAAGAAATGACTTCGTTCGCAGCTAAGTTGCTCACTTACTTAGCTATCATTTCATTAAAAAACTACATTAACAGCACTCTACTTTCGTCCAAATTTTAACACTCTTTAAGAAGAATGTAGGCAGCGGTGTACCTGAAGGACATTCCATGTCCCCCAAATCCTCTGGTGGTCCTTCTTTTATTGTTAAAAATCAGTTAACATCCTTTAATTTCAATAGAATAGAAAACAACATAAAAGGACATAAGGTGGTCTGGGGGACATGGAATGTCCTCCAGGTGCACTGCCATCTACGTACTTCTTAATAATTGTTAATCAATTTGACCAAACTTGCCAAAGAAGAATGTTACCGAGATTTTCAAACATTAATTAAAAGTACGTAAATGACAGTGCACCTGGAGGACATTCCATGTCCCCCAGACCCCCTGATTCCCTTCTTTTATGTTGTTTTCTATTTTATTCAAATTAAGGGATGTTTGCTGACTTTCAACAATAAAAGAAGGACCACCAGAGGGTCTTTGTAACATTCTTCTTTTGTTCAAGTTTAATCAATTATTAAGAAGACGTGAGTAGCGGAGTGCCTGGAGAACATTCCATGTCCCCCAGATCCTCTGGTGATCCTTCTTTTATTGTTGAAAGTCAGTAAACATCCCTTAATTTGTATAGGATAGAAAACAACATTGAAGAAGGACACCAGGGGGTCTGGGGGACATGGAATGTCCTCCAGGTGCACTGTCATCTACGTACTTTTAATTTGTATTTACAAAGCTTGGTAAAAAAAGCTCAAGTTTAATCAATTATTAAGAAGACGTGAGGACCGGAATCCTGGATGACATTTCATTTCTCCAGACCCCTTAGTGGCCCTTCTTTTATTGTTGAAAGTCAGTAAACATCCCTTAATTTGAATAGAATATAAAACAACATTAAAGAAGGGCACCAGGGGATCTGGGGGACATGGATACGTATTTTTAATTTATGTTTGCAAAACTCGGTAAAATAATTCTTTTGTTCAAGTTTAATCACTTATTAAGAAGACGTGAGTAGCGGAATGCCTGTGCCATGTCCCCCAGACCTGTCAGTAGACATGTCTTTAGAAAAAAATAACTTCGTTTGAAGCTAAGTTGCTCGCTTACTTGGCTATCATTTCGCAAAAAAACTTCGCTGCTCGTTTACTCGGTTGTCACTAGGAAAAAAACTAGCTAGAAAAAAATGACGTTAACGCGAACTGACCAAAATTTGTCTGTATTATGTGTCACATATGCTTTTCTTTTACAGTACCAAGGTCAAATATCGAAAGGCATAATTATAAATTTTAATATGACAAGTACGTCAAAAGTAAAGTTCATAGTTAAATTCTTTAGTAATGACTATCAAGTTAAATTAAATAGCGACATCATGTTACACGAGTACACAAGCAGCAAAGCTCAAATATATGCAGTTAGTTTTGTAAGAAATGACTACCATACGAAGTATATGAAAAATTAAATGAGCAGCAAAGCTACGAGCATATGGATTTAATTTTTTAAGGAATGACTACCAGGCGAAGCCCATCGAAAATTACTTAGCGAGGGCTTGCCCGAGTAAGCGAGCAAGGAAACTGTGAGAAAATTATATAGCATGGACCTGTTCGAGTTAGCGAGCAGCGAAGCTGCAGGCTTATGCATCTAGTTCTTTTAGAAAAGACTGTCAAATGATTGCTTTTTTTCTAATGACAACGGAACGAAGTACATCAATTATACAGCATGGGCTTGTTCGAGAAAGCGAGTAACGAAGCTGCAATCGTATGCAGCTAGTTTATTTTTAAGAAATGATAGGGCTCCTCGCAACATAATTTTAGTTTTAATCGATAAAAAACGAAACTGCAAGAAACAAATATAATAACGAAGACTCGGCGGTGTGACGAGCAGCTAACCAAGACCGCTTCAATTTTAGAATCAAAGCTGCAAACGAGAACCTGTATGGCAAGGATTAGCAACTACACTTTTAGGGCGCGTTTACATACAGGCCGCGCAACATCTTACAAAAGGTTCACAGCTTGATCATTAACGAACAATACCATT
>JAUIMW010003036.1:0-10013 GCA_033557785.1 Enochrus cinctus | reverse complement strand
GCGATATATAAAAACTTAAGCATTCGCTTTAGCGAATGTCGGCGAGCAGCGAAGCTGCGAGTGTCAAGGGCCAAATTCTAAGAAGAATATATAATGTAAAAGATTGACAAACAAATAGTTTTTATGTTTGTCAACCTATAACATTATGCATATTTCTTACTGTGATATGTTTTGTTTGCTAAAACGTACGTACCTTATTCTAGTTTGTTTTGTTTGCTTAATAAGGTACATATCTAGCTCTAATGCACTTTAGTTTCCAAAACAAAGCAAATATCTTACTCTATAATTTATCCGTTTTAAGAAGGGTCAAGTATGGGCATGGTAGCTCAACCGTTCAAAGCGACTCATGACTGAAAAAGGATACTTAAAAGTGTATAATACGAATCAAATGAACCTAAGGCGCTACGACCGATAACTTTTTGAAATTGTAGCATTAATAATAATTTGAACTGTCTTTTATTTTGTTAATGAAGTATTAATTTACATAAATGTTAAAATTTCAATAAGAAAACATATTGAATACAAAAAAAATGATATCATGATCTATTACATTGTTAATAATGTGGTCGAGTTGTCACATTTTATCTTCCAGTTCATCGCAATTGTTACACTTTTCTTGAGTTATTAATGATACACCTTCGTTCAAAAGTCTTTGATCGTTAACTCTTTTGACTTAGTTGGTTTTTATATAATTTCAACAAGATTCCCATTCCTGTATTATATTACACTCAAAAATAACACGCCAAGAAATTATACGCAACACACTCAGAAATCGAAAGAAAATGTTTTGCCAAGACTCTTGTACTGGTATCGAAGGTAATCACCCTGTATTACGCAACCTCTTCCCAATTCCCCATAAAACCCCAAAAAAAAAACAAACAAAAGCATAACCATTTAGCGCCTTATGCGCTTGCCTTTGTCACGCCGGCCATTAAGAGGGCTAGTTGCCCCCATTCGAACGCAACAACTATATTTTCCGCGTAACATGCGAAAGATAAACATTTACCGCTGCATTTATTAACATAACAATCATTTCGCAGTCCCCATCATATAAATAGCCCATTTTATGGTGTGGCACGGGGGTGCGGGCCATATATCACCGTATAAATTTCGTTGCAGGCGACAGTATTTCAATATAATCACCAGTCTATTGGAAGCATTTGCTTCGTTATAAAGCGATACACCGCACCGCGCGCCGTCCATCGAGCCGGGGTGCGCGCCCGGACCGAATAAATAAGAGAAAAACTGACACGGACGCCGTCATTATCTGATTTGCTAATCCTATAAATACCTCGTTCAGGACTAACATCCAGGTGGCTTTGATATTAATTGCCTCATTTGTCTGTTCACTTGTTTACTTTTTCACAGCCAACTTCCACAAAGCTCGGTACCTAAATACATGTTTATTGACATTCACTGGGGTATTTATTGGATTCCGAAGCAACAACAATGTCTGGAGAAGCAGGGGGAGTCCCCTAAATTGTTAACAAACATAAATAAACGTGCATGAAACTTCTAAATTCTTTTGATATTTTGGTCTAAGCCCACAAAAGAGAAAATTCATATTTCCCGACATGATCTGGTCTGTATATGGTCTCGTAGATTGTTATCTTTGTCTTTCTTGTTATTAGCTTGTTATTGAGGATGCTTTCATTGATGGATCAACAACATCTATTGGCTGCAGCTATTCTATTATTTATTTCTTCCTCGTAGTCTCCTTTACTGCTGACTTCTGCCCCCAGATATCTGAACCTCTTTACTTGTTCCAATATCTCGCCCTTCACTCTGATCTCAATCTTCCTCTCTCTCTTCGCCACAGCCATCACCTTTGTCTTCTGCAGGTTCACGACCATATCTATTGCCTCCAGTTCTTCATTCCATACCTCCAAGTTGTACTGAAGGTTTTCTTCTGAGTTTGCGAATATCGCAATGTCGTCGGCATAAGCACATTCACTAATGTACATTCTCTGTAGAATGTCGTATCCTATTGGTGCTGGTCTTATTCTTTTCTTGGGTCTTTTTATGATCTCATCCATGTAGACAATAAACATCATTGGGTTAAGTGATCCTTCCTGTCGTAGACCTATAGTTGTCACAAATTCCTCTGTTTCCAGGTTTTTAGTTCTTACTTTGCATTTAGTGTTTTCATATAGGGCTTTTATGGCCCTTTGTATCGGGATGTCTTTGCTTCACCACAGTCCATAGCTTATTTCTATCTACTTTGACAAAGGCTTTTTGCATATCAATAAATGCGATGAAGTTCCTTAATCAGTCAGCGTCTGTTGTATTAAATACCTTAATGTGAATATATGGTTGTTGATGCTAAATCATTTTCTAAAACCACTTTGTACTGTGTCGAGCTGTTCTTCTATCTGCTCCCTTAAATTTCTCGCATATTATTGATTCATATGCTTTCTCAGCACTGCACAGTAGCTACATCCCTCTGTAGATGGCACATTCGGTTTTACTCCCCTTGTGTACATGGAATACAATTGAAGTTTGTCAGTCTTTTAATATTTTTTTTCGTTTTGTATATGTCGTTCATTAGTTTCCTCAAGAATTCGATTTATTTCTCATCCGTGTACAAAATGAATGTCCTCCAGGTTTCATTTTGTTTATGTAGTTTTAATATGCAATTTAAAGCCATCAAAACACTCACTAATATCTTAATATTCAAACTATAAGAAGATCGTAGCTTGCTGTGTACCTGAAGGACATTCCATGTCTCCCAGGCCCCTGGTGTCCCCTTTTTTATGTTGTTTTAAAATCAAATTCGGCATTCGGCAAAACTGTTCTGTAAACAGATAGAATCATCTATGGAAGCGTTGGTCGTTGCAAAACATGTATAGTAAGATTCCTAGAAAGATAAGGATTTTATAATTTAAACTAAGGACCAAATTATTGATGAGCTTGCAATTCTGGAAGAAAAGGTTGTATCTTTAACATCAAACTGCCAACTTTTATTAAAAATACATTTTTTGAACTCTATTGACCCCGAAAATCTTCCAAAGGATAGTACATGTAAAGATGTCAGAAATAATATCATTAACCTCGAATTAGATCAACCAGTCTCTACTAATAAAAATATCTTAAATGTAAACAATGGATGGCAACTTGTAAGTCGTAAAAAAAGGAAGCAAATGTGAACAACTAAATTCAGAACACCCAGAGGAAAATGCCTCATTAAAAGTATCAGTTCCAGTTCCATCAACTGATTCTGAAAAATCACTGAAACCAGCCATTTGACCAGAGGTAGTACTTATCAACCATTTTTAATACGCATTCAGCAGATAAAAGCAAAAACTTAAACGCAACTCAAGCAATTACCAAGAAACCGGGAAAAAAGCAGAGATGATCTACATACTACCTCAACTGAAAGCTGGAGAGCTGATAATGCAACTGAACATTCAAAGTGTTAGATCAAAGTTCATTCAACAGGAACGTTTATCGGCTGAGTTCAAACCAACTGTTGTAGTTACAAAACATTGGCTCTCGCAGATTGAGATAAACACTTTTAAGATTGAAGGGTACACCATAATTTCAAGTTATTGTCGCAAATCTATCAGAGGTGGAGGAGTTTGCATTCTTGTTAAGGATGTGAGTTTGCTTTAGACGATAATACTGTAAAAATTATTGGCATATACAGATCACCCAATGGAGAGATGAGAGCTTTTTTGAAACTCTGGCCAATATATTTGAATATACTTATCATAATGGTGTCATAATTTGTGGTGATCTTAACATAGATTTGCTTGCTAACAATGCAACTAACTAGGAAAATGATTTACATAGAGTTTTAGCACTGTTTGTTGACGATTTCTTAATTATTTCCTATAATGAAAATGAAACTTATTAATTTTTAAATGAATCAAGTAATAGAACAAAAATCAAAGATTTATGAAAAATTAGGGAATGTTACTTCATATTCACAACTATAATCTGCATTTTAATCTCAGATTTTTATTTGATTTTTGTTCTCTTCAGTTGTAACAATAATTTCTTTGTTATTGTTTAAAAAAAAGGTTTTGCTTTTTTTATTTTTTATTTTCAAAAATAATGGCTTATCGTTTTGTTACCTTTATTGTTGATAATATTTTAATTAATTTAATTGAAGTTCATTTTCATTTCTGGTAAGGTTATTTTTATTTTAGATTAATCAATTTAATGCCAGAAAAGGTCGTTTTTATTTAAAAACAATCAATTTAATTTCGGAAAAGGTCATCTTTATTTCACAAAATTATAATTTATTTTAGGCAGTAACAATCGATTTTTTTGTTTTCATTTAAGGGTCCCTTGAATAAAAAAACATGTTATGCAAAATTTTTACCAATTTTTGAAATATTATTTTGTATTATATTTTACCTAATTTTGTATTTATCTAAAAAAACTTTTTATCAAAAAGATCCTCATTCATTTTTTTTACACAGCACTTAAATATTAATTCCATAGGTTTTATTTTCTGAAAAACTTTCTGTAAAGCAATGTTTACGTTCAAAACTTCTAGGTGGGCTCCCTCCTTTAACATAGACCTTAAACATCTATCTTGTTTGGAGTGAAAACATGTTTAGGAGCGTGCTGTATAACAGGATGGCGGTCTGCGGCGGCGAGAAGTATAAGCAGTACAAGCTGCTAACTGAACAGGCTACTAATTAGATTCCGGGGCCGCAATGCGACCGCGTCATTAAAAGCCTGCCCTCGTGCCAGTCCACAACGAACGACAACTAAATAAAAAATCAACCATCATAAAACCCGATGTTAAAGTAAAGTGGGATTGATGGCGGCAGTTTAAAACTTCTGATCGAATTAATTGCCACCGGAGTAAAATTTTATTTTCTTATTTATAAGCCATCACCTCCGCTGGAAGTCTGGACTAACAGTATTAGGTTTATTTTCCAAATTATTTATGTTTCATGAAGTTTCTGAAATTTCCTGAATTTTTCTAAATAATTTCTTTTGCTCTATTTTTATGTAATTTCATTTTGGGAGTCTCAAATGCAAATATTTAAAATTAAATTAAAAACAAAAATACATACCCAGTTTGGTCGGGGACAGTGGGTTGCATCCAAGACCTCGTCGTGGAGATGGGTTCCTCCTTGAGGCTGGGTCCACGTGGTTGGTGATGGTGGTGCAAGCCTCCTGCATCCTGATGGTGGTGTAGCCCAAACATTAGTCCAGGACCTGCAACACGAGGTCCACCGGTTCCCGGGTATAACTTGCGGCCCCACGCTGCGGCTACCGGGTCCAGATCGGGTGCCGGTAGAGAGAGCGCCGGCCAAGGAGACGCCGTCGGATAACCGCGCTCCACCGGGTTACTCTCGTCGGACCGCGTTTTGGCGGTTTCTTGAAACCAAGGGCTAAGTCCGGCCGGAGGCACCGTCGGTCAACGCAAACTCAAAAATATCGTGTTTCGGTCCTTACAGTTCACTCGCCACTTAAAAGCACGCACAAAAATAAAATCACACAAGTCACTATAAAATCGTATTATAAGTAAACAGAAAAGTTTTTCTCAAGAATACCGCCGAGCACTCATAACAGTTGTAAGGTCCCGATGGAAGACGAAATGTCAGCTGGGTACGTTGTATCTCGCGAGAGACCACTTGTGCACGGAGCCAACAAGCGGATAAACGCGACTGGGACGTTGATAAGCATCGAATGGTCTGCTGCCAATTTGACGGTTGCGACCTCTCGGGGGTGGCGTGGTGTATGTTCTGTTCTGTAGTAATATCGTAGCATTGAAGCAGTCAGTGAGTTTCCTCCCAAGGGCTGTCTCCCCCGCCACACAACCCTAGAGACCACCGCTCTTAGGCGTCGATCGGCTCCGCTGAACTCGCCGAGCGCCAGTTTGGGGTAGAAGGCGGGTTAATACGCTCAACCCCCCCGACTGCGCCCAATCCGGAGAACTCCGGGATTATGAGCTTAACCAATGGTATCCGATTCACACGTTAATCGGCGACACCCCGTTGTGTTTTACAACTCTTATCACTTCTCCGCCGAGAGTGGGGATGGACCTGGCGCATGAGGAACGGGTGGAGGGGTAGGAGCTCCTACAGTGGTGGTCTCTTGTGGTAAGCGACACAAGTGCACATTCCGTGCAGAGTTTCGCACATATAGCAGTGTTCTTGGGTATTCCGTGAGCGCCACAGCGCGACTACAGACGAAAGCAGCAAGTGTTTTGTTTGAATTTCAGGCGAGAAGGCATGTTTGTGAAACCCACAATTTTAATCTGAAATTAAATTATATTTTTTAGGTATTTTTATGCTTTTTGTATGCTTAATTACATTCAAATTTATATTATTACCAATTTTTTTTTGAGACGTTATTGTAGTTCATAAAAAATGCAATAAAAATTATTATTTATAGAATATATATTTGTGTATATAAACAATAATTCATGAACTACAGTATGTTGCGTATTTTTTTGGTTTACTTCATTCTGAAGCCATTCTTTTATGATTTAGCAGTATGCTTAGGGTCATTATCCTGCTGGAAAATCCATCCCAGGGGCATATATTCTTCAGCAAAAGGAAGCATTTGGTTTTCCAAAATATGCAAATAGATTATAACTTCAACATTAAATAATGATCCAACTCTTAAATAAGTGATATCGTTTGAAAAAAGTATGATTGATCACTGCAGAGTGTGATTTCTACCAGATTCTCTTATTCAATGATATTTAAAAAAATCAATTTAAAAATCTAAATCAATCTTCATCAAAGAAATAAGAATAAATATATTTTTTGTTTTTTTTTAATTTTTAAATAAAACTCGCAGAAATATGAGAAAAAAGAAAATAATTAGATTATTAAAAAAAATAAATAAAATTAATAGTAAATCGCATTACAAATGTAAACTTAGAAAAATAAGAAGAGTAATATAAAAATTATATCACTAAATTATATTTCATTCTAATTTTATAAAGTTTATTTTATTTTTCAATAATTAACCCTAGCAGATCTAATAATTAATAAATTATAAGTATAACAAAAAAAAAACAAATTTAACAAAAACATAATTTACTCAATCTGCAAAATAATCTTCCAATATAAAAATAATTTTTTAACAGTAACTTTATACGATATTCGTGAATTACTCTATTCAAATTTTGTTGCAAATTAAAATAATAAAGCAGGTAAAGTAAAATTTATTTAAGTAAGTATGCAACATAAGTATTACATAAATTTAACATTAATATAATTTGTTTGTCGAATGACGAGAGCACACCTAAGCTCATAGAAGTCAGTGTTGTATGCTCCGTCCACCCAGCACAACTAACCCTAATCCAATCGAATATACTCTCACAACAAAGCATTGTTAGTTACATAATAAAAAAAAGCAGATTCCTTTTCAGATCAAAAATAAAAGTATGTATCAGGATTTTCTGATGCCAGAATTTTATCTTCTTGTAATGCTTTTCGTGCTAATTCAGCATTTTGCAAGTGAACATCACTTCTTTCTACAAGAATCGTTTTATCTTCGTCATCAGTTGTTGTCTTAATTTTCATTTTTAAGAAATCGCATTTCGCACAGGTATCTTTACGTGGCAAATGGAAGTGTAACTTGAAATCTCGTTTTTCTTACATGTCCATTCATCATCTGAACTCAGGTCATTTTCCTTGCATTTTTCCAAGTATAAATTATAAATTTTTCTTATATTTAATTCAGGATTTAAAAACATCCGTTCTGGATTTTGTGATCAAGTATAGTGACTTTCAAATGCCGGAAAGCTTTTTATGTGATCTATCACTGTATTCGTCAGTAGTTCTTTTGCAAGAGCCATCCATTTTTCCACGCATGTTTTTCGGAATGTTCTTATGCGATTTTAGGATACGATCAATTCGTCCAATAGATATTTGGAAAGTATTAATGAAAAACTTCTTAGATACTAAAATGTTTCCAACAGAAGTGACTATGAAAAATTTATAAGCCTTCTTCTATTGACAGATTCTCGTAGAACACTACCATATAGAAATACATTTTGCTTATTAAAATCATTGTTGTGTTTCATTAATACGTTCAATACATTTCTTTGAGCAATTACAATTTTTGAATTCAAATTGTTTTGCTGGAATGAATTTTCCTCTTTTTGTATACTTTTTTCCACTATTTCGCTTAATTTTGTTTATTTGTTGCAAAAAATTTTCTTAATTTTGTTCCACAGAATCTAAGCTCTCAATAACAATATCCTCATCTGTTGAACATTCTATCTCTATAATTCTTCTTCCCTTTTTACGATTCGTTAATTTGTTGTTCATAGCAGAATTGTTTTCATTCTCTGAATCTTTGATTATTCTTCTGTTTATATTCATGGGATTTACGTCTGCGTGCATTTATTTATAATTAAGTAAAATAAATATGCAGAGAAGACCTTTGGGTCCACTGTTGTTCAACTTGTTTTTGGATAAAAAATAAAGGAGAGCACAATGAAAACAAAGAGGCTACTTGTTGGGTACAGAAACATGCACAGGGTCAGAATATCAGAGGGTGTTTTTACGGATGATATTGTGCTGTTGGCGGGTACGCTGGAAGACTTACGAGAGAACATTGTAATATGGAATGACAACCTTAAGAAGAGTGGCTTATGAACTTCGATAAGACAAAGATAATGGTAACAGGGGACAATAGACACATTAAACTGACTATTGAACAACACAAACTAAAGAGAGTTCTTAACTTCCAATATCTTGGAGTACAGATAAGCAGTTTTGGGGACGAACTGGAAATAAAGTCAAAAATTGGATAAGCAGTGAAGACCTTCTGCATGTTGTCAAATGGCTTCTTGGGGAAAAGTAAAGTCTCAACTAAAACAAAAATATGTGTATATAAGACAATATTCAGACCAATCTTAACCTATGGCTGTGAGACATGAACACTGACGGATAGACTTAAGAAAACCCTGCAGCTGAAATGAAATACTTAAGAAGAGTGAGAGGAGTGACATGGATTGGTAGGATGAGAAGTGAGCAGATAAGGGAAAACTTGGGAATAGAGCCATTAGCAACATTTATAGAAAGGAGGGAGCTCGGATTGTGGGGACATCAGCAGAGGATGGGGAGAGACCGACCAACTAGACAAGTGTGGGGGTCTAGGATGCTGAAGGGAAGAAAAAGGGGAGACCTCGAAAGACATGGGATATCATCATCGAAGAAATATTAAGGACCAGAGGAATAAGTTTGGAAGAGACAAAGGTCATGGGAGAGGATAGGAAGGAGTGGATAACATTTGTGCAAAGCTGAAAAGGAATAAAGTAACCACACACCTTACCGGTAGAGGGGTTTCCTATTATATACAAGCATGATTTACGTGATATCTAATTTTTTTCAAACATGGACTTACACCACTTTCAAAATAAACGGTCCAAATATCAAAGCGAGAATTGATTGAACATATGTGATTTTGACTCATTTTAAACTAAGTGCTATGTTTGATGCTTACAATTAATTTTAAATTATATAATTTTAAATGTAATTTTCATAATGTTATGTACATAAGAGCAAGCTAGGTAACCAAATGTGCGAGGGCGATATGATTTTTGTATTTTTGTATTGTTATTACAAGAAAAGGTTTTTTGAGGGGAGAAGCAGCGTGGCGTTTTTCCGAGGGAAATTTCATTTTTCTTGGAGCATCTAAAGTTTGTAGCTGTGTCCGAGCGCTGCACCTGAGATCGCATCGCGCTATCTAAACAACTTTTTTTACAATACACAGATCAGTTAATTTACACTCACTTGATAATTTTTAGAAATATATTTTTTTTTTCATTCCTCAAAAAATAAATTTTAATATGAAGACTTCATACACATTTTAAGTATCATATTTTGATAATACCATACTACATTTGAAAGAACTCTTGATTAAATATTGTATTGTATACTTGATGTGGCGTTCAACCTTAATGCGTTTGGAGAAAGACAGTTTAGAGAAATTATTATAAAAAAATAATGACATAGAAGAAGAACAATTTAAAACATTAGAGTGCACAGATTTTGGGCATGCTCGTAGCATGATTGATATCCTCG
>JAUIMW010003035.1:0-10013 GCA_033557785.1 Enochrus cinctus | reverse complement strand
TCGATTCTCGCATTAACTCCTTAAGTAATCAATAGAAATATAATTTCCAATTTGAATAAGTACTCCGAGCTGCTTGTCGAATTCAGCGGAGTAACGTAACTTATTTTCTCTATGTAATATTACAAAATCAATAAGTGTTTTAGTCGGCATTGATACAATTTTAGCATCGTATTTGGAAATAATACAAAGGCAAATAAACTTTACCCCCGCAATCTATTTTCTTTGTGCAGTATTTCGAGTGTATTTACCGAAACCGTCATAAATTCTCCTCATGGAATGATCTTTACATTTTCTAGATGTGTGCGTGTTTTTCAGCAATTTATACCCCTAGAACAACCCATTTATATTATTCTACTTTCATTCATCTCTATCATAATAATTCACAAATACTTTTCTATCAGTTCATCAGACGAGAAACAACGACATTTACACGAACATTACCTCTTTTCCTTTTCTTTTGCATTATTCGAGTTATCGTGTCGTGTTTCGTTTAATGTTCGAGTGCTAAACAAGAATAAAGTCTGATTTTAATGTTCGAAGTTTATACTTGTCTTCCTACTTTGAAATTAATTTGATTTTTCGCTAAAAACTTTTTGAGTTTGTGGTCTCCGAGTACGTGGTGTGCAGTTCACAAAAAGATAATTGAAGGATTAGTTCCAGTGAAGGAATAAACTTCGCCCGGCAGTACGGGAGCCTTGAATACATTATAATAATGTTTAAAAGTTTCGGAAACTCGCAATTTACCAAGAACTTTATAATAGGCGAATAAATTAGTCGAATATACTTCTGACACACACGTTAATGATTAGCAGAAGACGGCATTAAAAGCCCAACTTTTTCATTTGGTTCTATATCGTGTGAATTTTCTACTTTAAACTTTCCGACAATTTATTGAATTAATCCGTTTTCCCTCCCGCTCTAGAAGATTTGCAATATCGAGTTCAAGTTTTTTAATTAACTCAAAGTAAAAGAGTTGCTTTCGTTTTTTGTAAATCGTTCATGAATTTTTATGTTTCGCGATTTTCATTCCGCATTAATTCAATTATTTGTTTGTTTAAAAAAAACAAATTTCTAAAGGAAAAATCTTGACCGACTTTTTAAATGTTTCACTGTAAATAAACTTTAACGGCACTCGTTCGGAATAAAATGTAAATGCACTCCCTATTATGTTGTTTAGATAATTTAAAATAATGTTAATTTTAGCATGTTTAATTTAGGTAATAGATAATGTATATTTTAGTGAGTTGAAATTCATACTGAGACAACATAATGAAACATAATTAAAGTTCGTTGTAGAAGCTCTCAGTATCTAACTTTGCCAAAGTTTACAATGTACCGAGTGAACAATTAGTTTTAAACCTGTTTATCTTTGATATAGGTATAATTAATCAAAACTTCAGATGTTATTTGTTATATTAAAATGTGATTGAAAACGCCACTGCTTTTTAGATAAAATTTCGCTATAATGTAACTGTAACTGTATTTTATTTATATAATCTTTAATTCCTAAATATTTATTCACATTTACAATACCACCCATAATAAGTTAATTAAACATTTTTTTTTGTATTTTCAGAATCAAAATGCAACAACAATAACACAGCATCCGTAGTGGTTCTCAGCTACCCAAGATATTGCAGATACCGAGCAATAATGCGAGGCATAGAAGGTTTAGGAAGAGAAAATATCCAGCAGAAAATCCTACGTGCTCTAGGAGGCTTCATCGTGAACACTCCCAACACACGAGTTTTGTTCTGCAGGGATACTTTTGATTACCCAGAACTAGAAGGGCACGAATTGTTATGCAACCACCTTGCTCCTAAGCTCAAAGGCAGACCTAGAGGCAAGCGGAAAAAGCGCCGCAGCATTTCACCAGGTTCCGAAAGCAACGAATCCGAATCTTCCTCTTCAAATGTGTTCAGCTCTAGCAAGAGTAAAGAAATCGCAGCTGATGCGTCTGTGCCATCTTCATCAACAGCATCCACTAGGAGAAGCACCCGAACTAGCGATAATTCTGAAGCGAGAATGTTTATCAAAAACTTATTTGTGTTTATGAAAGCGAAGCAAACCCCAATTGGGAGAATACCATCTTTAGGATACAAAGAACGTAAGTTTAGGTTCACCTAAAATACCATACTTACTTACAATACTTTATATTTCAGTTGACTTGTATGCATTTTACACAAAAGTACAAGGGTTGGGTGGCTACGATTCTGTTACGGCAAATAGACTTTGGAAGTCCATATTTGATGACCTTAGTGGGAACCACAATAGCACAAGTGCAGCTACAGTAATTAGGCGACATTACGAAAGGTACTTTTTAAAACAAAAGAACTAGATCACAATTGTTTTTATTATTTTCCCATTTTAGATTTTTATTATCCTATGAACGCTACGAAAAAGGAGAGGAACACAAACCGTTACCAGTTTCGGAGCGAAGGAGATTGAAAAGCAAACAAGGCAGCACAAGTACGAGTGATGCAGAAACAAGTGAAAGTACCTCTCGGAGTGGAAATACCACACCTGTTCCATCGACAATGAGCATTGCTACCACTCCACCTGCATCAACGGATACTAAGGTAAAAACTCATTAAAAAAAGTGCACAAATTGATCATAAAAAACAAAAAATAACAATTTCCATTCATTTTAGGACATCATAACTGAAAACAAAGTAAAAACAGAAGTTAAAACTTCATCCCTGAGAAGTGTGCGTGTGAAACCTGACCGATTACGAGAAAATGCCCTCAAGGATAAGCCTACATTAGCAGAAAGTGTTTCCCCTGAGTTACCCAAAGAACCAGATGTAGAAACAATAAAAGAAGAGGTTAAAGAAGAAAAAGAACCTGAACCTATAGAGACCAAGAGCGAAATCAAAGAGGAAACAAAAGAAGAAATCAAACCTGCTGCTTTCAGTATCCCAGAAAAAAATTCAGAACCTGTTACTTCAGCAGTTGCACCCGTTCAAAGACCATCGAGTCCAGAAAAATCGGTTTCTCCCGCGGAAGGAAAAGAAAATGTACCTACATTAAACGCAAGCGAACCATCAAATGCTGAAAACAGCGACGATATTATAGAAGTGCCATATAAACCAAAAACTCCCGAAATTATCGATTTGGAGTCCGAAACATACAAGAACATTACAACAAATAACCTGCAATCGCAGTCAATACTAACAGAGGTCAAAAAGAAAAAATTAGATATATTAAAGCAAGGTGGTTTAGAAGTGACACCTGTTAAAACATTTGCAGTACCTGCCCCTGTTGACAGCAGACCTTCTGTTATACAACCCACTGGCCCTTCCATCCAAATAGGAAGCATAACAGTTACAGCGGATAAACGAAGTATGCCCCCGCCTGTTACAAATCCTTCCCAAAGCAACAAAAGATCAAGCGGTGGCCCTAGAAATAAGTTCTCCCCCACTCAAAAGTCCAGCCCTTACACATATTTAAACGGTAGTTCCCCACCAAAAGTTGTTCAATCCAATTCCATTTACGCACCATCTGAAAAAGTCACGTACGGAGATCCCAAAGACTTCTCCCTGCAACAACCCGCTCATTACCCCAAATATATGGGTACCAAACCAAACGGAGATGTACTTGACTTGACTGTTAAAAGCCCAACAAAACCAGTGCTTGAAATCGTAAGAGTCCCCAATATGCCTTCAATACCACCCCCAGCCCACACACCCATAAATAATTTATACAAAAACGCCCCCCTACCACTTTTAGACGGAAGAAAAGTTGGTTCTAATTTAGAAATAACTTTAGTAAACCCCAACAAAAACCAACCCTCGATGCCTTACCCTCCTTACACACAAGCATTACCTGCACCAAACAACAAATCTTACAGTTCACCCACAAAGTACCCCCAGAAACGTCCATTAAACGATTTTAGTCCAGTACCAAAAGTTCCTCGCTTTGAAGAAAATGGCAGAAGTCGTTTGCTACCTCCCCCTTCATACATGTACCCTTCTAAAGAAAACGGTAATAATATAGAAATTTCCATACCAAACCCCTACAGCAGCAGAGGTGCTCATCATAAAACAGATACTAAATCTCAGCAGAAAGCAGCACCTCCAGCTCCTAATTTGAAAAACTTTCCTGCGGGAGCTCCACATATGTATTCTAATTATCTTCCTCAAAACACACAATCCTCCAATAAAAATATGCCAATGATGCCACCAGTAATGGATGCATTAAGCCAATTTTATGCTTTACAAAATTTGTACCCGCCTAACCACCTAGCTGGTGTACCTCCCTTGTTACCTACACCTGAACAGATACAATTCTACACTGACCTTATAGCACACACATCCCGAGTGAGATTTCCATTTCCATTTAATCAAGACTCCGCCAATATGAATAATGGCAAAAAGCCATAAGCTATCGCTGTGCAATATAGCATTAACCTCTGTGAGTTGTTCGAAATAAAGAAAAGACAATATGTAAGTTGTGCACTTTTGTATAAAAGACTGTATATAATGTTATTTTAAAATGATAAAAATGTTAATTTTGTACAGTGTTGACAAACTTTTTTTTTATTAATTTTGCCTTGACATTAAAAATTACCTAATTTAACAGTTTGGCGTACAAGCATTATTTTAAGCAAAATTAATAATTAAAAAATGAAATTCTAAGGAAATGGCAATTTATTTGACATGTGTTCCCACGATTGTGAAATGAAACACTTAAGTGATGAACCAAGAATAAGAAATATTAATGTTAATTAAAATTCTATGTAATAAATGTTCAAAAATTATTATGTAAATAACATTTTAGATTGTAAAATTATAAATTTCTTTGAAACCTTTAAATCTGGGTAACCAACTGTTTTGTTGTTTTTAAAATGTGTAAGTGTAAATAAAGTTTTAAAGACCTGGCCAGATAAGGAATTAGTATCTGTGATTTTAATGCATAATACCAAAATATATTTTAATGTATATAATTCCCTACTATCGTTAGTCAAATATTTAAGTTTTTATATGTATTGTACATACGATTTACTTTTGTAATGTTATATGTTAGGTTATCATAATGAACTATGGCCAATATAAATAATAATTGCACAGCATTTTATTTTTTTACCTGGGCATTTTATCCTAGTGTTGTCTTTCTTTGTCTAATAAAATCGTTGATTGCTTTCTCTCAATTTTCTTTACCTTATGTTGAATTTTTTGCATTTTTTTCATTATTCTCTCAGTTATATTTACAGTAAAAAAACACAGGGTATTTTCCAGGAACAAATCAGTTCTTGAAAAAAATTTATTCAAATACTCGTCTGCAGAAAGACACCTTTATCATTGTTTTATCCAAGGGCATGTTCTCGCTAACGAGCCAAATTCAAAATAATTTTCAAAAAAACACTTAAATAAAACAATACTAAAACTGTATTCCCTTTTATACAGTCTAAACATAATGTTAGCATGTGTTAAAAAAATCTAATTTAAAAAACATTTTAAAACAAAATTTTATTGAAAACAATTATTAGGGCTCGAATCCAATATATTTTTTTAAATCAGGTTTTGTTTTAAAATATCTTTTATTTTGACTTAAATTCTTACAAGTATTTTTTTTTAAGACCTACCTTCCGATCCTGTTGGAAAGCCCTTTGAGTGAGCTAATACGTTTCTGCTGGAATCATAGTCTATCTGGCACAGAACAATGAAATTTTGCCTCGCAGTAGTCACTCAGCCGTTTAGTTAAGTCAATCTGTGTACCCACTGTATAAAATGTGGTCTATTCGCATTGCTGAACCGGTTTTTGAATATTAAAATAAACACAGACTGTTTTCTCTAAGGATGCATTTCCACTGATGAACCAAATGTATTTTATTTATTTCTATTTTATTTTCTTTAAACAGAAATTGCTTGGCAATAGAGTTACAGAGTAAAATAAAATAAATAAGATACAAATGAAATTATACACATACAGTATGGTGCAAATATTGGGCATACTTGCCATCAGATAAGAGTGCAGCTCACAGTCACCAGGAACCAACCCAGAAATAACAAATACATCTACCAAATTGCTCAACCGATTAATAACCCCACACATCCTGTTCAAAGGAAAACGATGAAGGATATTAGTTCTCAGAGTAGGCATGGTAGAAAGATAGAATTGGCCACCAATCCATTGACTAACCCATTACAAGTAGCGCACCAGGGTCATTAATCTACAATCCACGAGGCCTTGAACATCAAAGATCACGAACAAATCTCCCCTGTGGAAAGCTCTTCTCTAACTCCATGACTTCTAAAGTACATATATTTCAAGAAGTGCTTCAAGGCATCAATATGTCTCCGATCAGATAGATCCCAAACAGCCTGGACCTAACCAATTACTTATAGAATCCCATAATGGACTCGGAGTTGTTAAATATGCGAGTATTACAGATTTTAAATCCCAGAGGTCAAGCAACAAAGACAAACACTTCGTGGATAACAATAACAATAAAGTTTATTCTCTTTAAGATTACAGAGATTGTAAAGGTAAGTATATATAAATAAAATTTCATTGGTTCATGCCTATAAAAAAATTCTTCTTCATTATAACATGCGAGCTCTAGCAGTAATTTTCCTGTTTCCACTTTAAACCTCTTATCTTCTAGTGTGTTGTGGATGATGGTTCGTTGAGTGTTACGCTTTTCTGATACTCTGGAATGGAATAACTAAATCTGGGCCCCTTCTGGTGCTGTAACTGTGGTAGTCTGAGTTGTTGGGAAACTCCCTCCTTGAAAAGGGATTATGAATACTTCCAGGAATATTAAGATTTTGGTTGTACTGTTTGATGTGTAAAGTGTGAGTCTTGTCCATATTCATTGTCAGTTGATTGGAATTAAAGCACCTTTCAGCATCTCTGAGGCATTCAGCAGTTTCTTGCTTGTGCTTATAAATGTCGTATCATCTGCAAATAGGCTGGTGAAGTCTGCACTAATGTTATCAGAAAGATTGTTAATGTACACAAGGAATAAGATAGATCCTAGGATTGAACCTTGTGGTACTCCTGTTATGACACTCCTTCACTGTGACATCTACCTCTTCCATAAAACGGCCTGCTCTCTTTCAGACAGGTAGGATGCCAACAATTGATGTGGCAGTCCTCGCAGATCCTGCTTCCATAGCTTCTGTAATAATCTTTGGTGGTTTACAGAGTCAAATGATTTTCTTAAGTCACACAAGGCTACCTGAGTGTATTGTCTATACAACAGTCTTCTCTTGTGTGCAATTTCAAAAACCTTAGAGATACTAGGCAGGATGGAAATGGGTCTGAAGTTTGTTAACTGATTTGTCATTCCTTTTTTGTTGATAGGGATTATCTTTACTCATTTTAGGTGACTTGGGAATTGACCTCTTATGGACTTGTTTATTGTGTATGTAAGTGGTATTGTGATGATATTTGTACTTTTTTCAGGATGTTAGGTGATAATCCATAGATATCTTTAGTGTTGCTATTTTTAAAGTTTTTTTATTACCTCGGACACTTCTTGAGATGTCACTTCTCTCAGGAATTTTACCCAAGTTCTTTTAGGGAATGACAGGAGTCCTTGTTGTTTCTTGTAGTTCTTTTGATAAAGTCACTCCATTTTTCACACAGACTAAGGTGTTCTTTGACTTATTGCAGCACTTGAAAGTTGCACTGGTGTTGTCAGTTTCTACCATATTTGATTCTATCTTATAACGCTTTGCTTCCTGTTTGGCCACCCAATGGGTGTTGGACCAATCAAAAAGTCACATTTGTCTCTTCCAATATTTATTTTTAAACTGAATATATATATGTTGTCTTTTTTTTGTGTTACTTTTTTGTTCCTTAAATTATTAAATAAAATTTCAGTTTTTAATTATTCACACTAAATACATCCATTCAGTTGGAATAATTTATGTTTGTATCTCTTGAGAACATTTTCTGTTTTTTTTTATATGGTTTTCATGAAATTCACACCAAGACATCTAATATTAGAACATTGTTTAAAAAACCTACCTTTAGAGATGTTCAGTGGTAGCAAATTTTGTAAGAAAGGGGTAAGTAAGGGGTACTACCGAAAACAGATTCACTTCATCAGCAAACAAAAGAATCCTTTATTTGACTGCTCAGGGAAGGTCATTAATAAAAAAGTGGAAAATTAGCAATCCAGATTGGAACTCTGCACCACACTTGAAGTCACAGCAAAGGGAGCAGATAAGTGGCCCATACACTGAAGATAGAAAGAAAAATGAGACAGTTGATTGGAAAAGTTGATGGACCCCAATTTGGTCAGCAGGATAGAGTAGTCAAGATGATCGTATGCCCTAGTGAAGTACAGATACCGAACATCAACCTGATCCGGCCTATCCAAAATCTTGGACAGATAGTGACATATATTAAACAAATTAGATACATAGAATGCAAGCACATTAAACCATGAAGATCTGGAGAGCTAAATCTGTTCACAAAACCATAAATATTATAAATGAGGCTCTCGAAAACTAGAGATATGAAACTAGATCGTAATAGCCAATAAATAGAGGAAACTCACCTGTGGCCAGTATCTGGTAAATATATGGTAGACAGGCAGCAGAGCAGCTATGCAATACCATATCAGGAAGCCCATCGAGTCCGGAATAAATTACGGGTTTAGTCTTTATTTGGACACCAGTAAGGAGTCAATAGAGAAAAAATCAATAATCCTGTGAGTTCATCAGCAGAGAATTGAAAATTTACCGATAAGATGACAAAAAGTTGTCGGTGATGATGGGGAATATGTAATCTATCACATATGAAATAAATATAAATAATTATCATATATTATTTTGATTAAATATAATTGATTTTTTGGGTACTCCTACTAATAGAAAGGGTATTACTAAAATTTTTTAATATAATTTAGGAGTACATACATTGATGATAGTGCACCTAGAGAGGTATTATAAGTCTCCCAGACCCTTTGTAGTGTTCGTTTTATGTCTATAGCAATATATGGATGTGCACTTATTTTTACAACTAAACAACTTCATCAAAACGATTACGTAGCTACTTGGAGGATATTAACATTAACACACATGCACATGAATTCAGCAAAGATTGAGATGATCTCCAGAATCTTCAATACTGATGGAAATAAAAAAGGAAGTCTGGGGACATGAAAAATCCTCCGTTTACTCGACTACTTTGGTTCTTCTTCTTGGTTTGTAAATATCATGAAATTAGTATCTCCTACATCCATGGTAATTATCAAGGAAAATATTTTAAGTGTCTGAAGAATATTTCTCATTACTTTTTTTATTTTGTAATAGTTATACGTTATCTATTCATAAGTAATCAGCCAATGCCTTTTAATATTATGAAATGTTATTCGATAAACATAACGCTCCATTAAAATTAAATGAAGCAAGAAAATTATCAAAGCTAATAGCCATAGTCATAACTATTATTCCACTTGTAAAGAATTTATTGTGCAAAATCCTTTAGAGTCATAGAAAATATTGCTTGATTTTCAACTCCAAATCAAGTTGTTTAGCGATAGTACTATGGCACAGTTTCTAGGATTAAAACTAGGAAAACTAAAATACAGATCTGCCATTACAGCTTTTATTTATTCAACTTTAATTAATTGAAGAAAAATTGAAGAAGATTTACATGATCTCTCAATTGTTTTAATTTTTCTTCATATCTCTCTATGGAGAATTTGAAGAAGTATTTAAATTAGTTGAAGCTATGCTTGATTTTCAAGCTAATATTGAGTTTCAGCGGATGATACTATGCAGAATACTATATAAAAGGACTGCTTTGTCCTTTATTAATGCACTAGGGTTGGTTGGATATAAAAGAGTAACTAGAGATGCTAGAGTCCTTTGTTTGACCCTTACAACTTACAATCTCTGTATAATATTAAAGTTTTTCAGAGGCATTAAATTTGCCAAATTTTGGCTTTATGTAAATGGCGAGTTAATGGGAATAATGAGCCGAAATTCCGCAGTACTCCTGCCACCAACGCTGTTTAAAAATACATAAGACATAATAAAAATAATAAATTAAAA
>JAUIMW010003034.1:0-10014 GCA_033557785.1 Enochrus cinctus | reverse complement strand
ACGTCTTCAATCATGATGTTGCTTTCCAAATTATTGCCAAGAAGAAACATTTTAAAGCCTGGTTCATCCTCAGGTTTGACCATAATATCAACAGGAGCTCCTATTTTAGTAACGTCGTTCCAAAACATATACCTGTTGTTAACTTCAGCTTCTCTAAGTATTCTAAGTTGTTCTTGTGTCCGAGGCAACACCTTGTGCACTTTAAAGCCATCGTACCTCACACGCTCTTGGCTGCAAGCGCCAAGAAGCACCAAAGTTAAAAAGACAACTGCTTTGAAGAACATCATTCACATAGCAACTAATTCTACTCGTTTGAAATGGAGGTGAAAGTAATCTTATCTCAAGTATCTAATACTCTACTCTACTTTAGAAATAAAAAACGTAATAATCGAATAATGGTTTATTTTATCACTCAGCGTCTTTCATTATAATTTGAAAAACATTCCAAATATTAGCACAAAGACAACATTACAAAACTACACAACAATTGGATTTTATTTGAAAATTTATAAAAAAAGTCAAAAGACTAATAAAGTTAGAGAGTTACCAAGTTTTTAATCATGGTCGTGACCTTCATTAAGGGATATATAATAATTATAATTTTTTTTTAATGTAAATTTCTTTGCTGTTCCTTTTTTATGTTGTTTTTTTAAAGTTTTGTTTCAACATAAAAAAGTTAATTTATTTTTGGGAAATTAAAATTAATTTCAGTTAAAATTAAAGGTACTTAATTGTATTATATCTGGAGGACATTCCATGTCCCCTGGTGGTTCTTTTTTATGTTGTTTTATACTCTATTTGATTAAAGAGATGTCCTTCAGGTACTTGGTAATCTACGTTTTTCTTATTAGTTGTTTCGACTTAGACAAACAAAGAGTATTAATGAGATTTTTAAATAAATTAGAAACACAAAAAATAAATGAGAAGAATGTAGATTGTAGATACCTAGAAGACTTTCCATACCCTCCAAACCCTCTAGTAGTCCTCTTTTTTGTTAAGAAAAAAGAACACTAGAGAGTCTGATAGACATGAAATGTCCTCCAATGTATATTAACATCTATTTGCTTCTAATTTATATTTAATACTCTTAATAACATTGGTGTTTTTTCTAAATAATAATAATAAATATAAGTTAGAAGTACATCCATAATAGTACACTGTCACCTACTTATTTCTTATTTGTATTTGAATTTCAATAACTTGGAGGACATTCCCTTTAGATTCCTTAGTGGTTTTTTTTAAGTTTATTATTTATTCCTTCAGTCTACTGTTGATCATTTTTTATTGTTTTTATTCTTTGAAGGTTCTTAAATATTTATAATAATAAAATAACAATCATTAAAAAGTCTTTCTTGCTACTATCTTTATTAGTTATTATTTATTTAGATTTAAAAAAATTCATGCGATTCTTTCTTTGTTTAAAATTAATCATAAAATAAGTGTTATTACAATTTTTAATTAAATAATAATTAATAAAGATAGTAACAAAAAAGACTTCTTCTTAATGATTGTTATTTTATTGTTATAATTCTTTATTAAATTCTATAAAATAAAAACTATAAAAAAAATCAAAAAGGGACTGGAGGAATAAAAAATATCATAAAAAAGTGCCACTAAGGAATCTAAAAAACATGGAATGTCCTCCAGATGTCCTATTATGGATGTACTTCTAATTCATATTTATTATTATTTAGAAAAACGACAAGTGTTGTTAAGAGTGTTAAAAATAAATTAGAAGTATAGAAGACAGTGTACCTGGAGGACATTCCATGTCTCCCAAACACCCTGATATCTTTTTTTATATTGTTTTTATATCTATTCAAACATAGGGATGTTTACTGATTTTTTTATAATAAAAGAAGGACCACCAGGGGGTCTGGGGGACATGGAATGTCCTTCAGGTACAATGCTATCTACGTACTTCATGTTTGGTGTTGTTGTTTAAATATTCACAACTCCTATAATAAAAAATAAAAAAAATGAAATAAAAAAAAAAGAAAATAAGAAGCATCAGAAGACATAGAATTTTTTCCAGATATATTTATTTACATTTTACCAATTAAAAAAGTCAACCAACATTTAAAAAAAATAAAATTAAAAAAATTTAAAACAATTTTAATAATTTATCTAAAATTTAAAATCGAATATAAACAATAAAAAACAGAATGTACTACATATAATTTTAAATAAAAAAAAACATTTTATATATTTTACTAAAATTACAAAATATTGTAAATGTTTAATATTTTCGATTTCAGTAAAATGTAAGTTTGAAAAAAAAAACAATTAAAAACTAAAAACCACTAAAAAATATCAAGTTGATTAATCAGATGGCAAAAATTTCTTCAGTGTCTTTAATTTTGTATATATTGAAGAACATTATTTTTTAAATATCAAAATACTAAATATCTAATTTACTTAAAATTCTCGATGGTACTCTTAATTTATTTAAAATATTATTAAAAAAATATGAAAAACGTAGTTTCTCTAATACCTAGAGGACATTCCATGTTCCTTAGGCCCCCTAATGGATTTTTTATGTTGTGTTATATTCTATTTGAATAGAGGGATCTTTATTAATTTTTAACTTCAATAAAAAGAAAAACATTAGAAGACCTGGTGAATATAGAATGTCCTCCAAACTCCTTGGTAGTCCTTCTTTTATTGTTAAAAAATCAGTTAACAATCCTATGTTTGCAGAAAATAAAAAAAATATAAAAGAAGGACGCCAGGAGGTCTGTGGGAAATGAAATGTTCTCTAGGTGTACTGCTTACTATTCACTCTTAATTTATTTAAAAATCATTACATTTAATTTTGTTTTTCCAAGATTAACAAGTAAATAAAAAGAATTTTGTTTGTAAATTACCTGGAGGACATTTCATGTACCGCAGACCTTCTAGAGGTCCTTATTTTATTGTTAAAAATCAATAAACATCTATACGTTTAAATAGAGTTAAAAACAGTATACAAGAATTACCTGAAAGTCCGGGAGACATGGAATGTCCTCCAGGTACACTGTCTTTTATATGCTTCTAAATTATATTTAACTCTTTTAATCTTGTCTTTTTTCTAAATAATAATAAATATGAATTAAAAGAATATCTATAATAGGTGGTTCTTCTTTTATTGTTAAAAAATCATTTCTATGTTTGAATAAAGTTCAAAACAACATAATAGAAGGGCCACTTTGAAAAAGATATCATGGAATGTACACTTTTCTACATATTTCTCATTTACTTAAAATTATTGATGGTACTTTTAATTAATCTAAGTTAAACCAACGAATACGAAAAACTTAGTTTGTCAAATACTTGGAGGACATTCCATGTCTTTCAAATCAGTTCATTTTATGTTGTTTTATACTCTATTGTTTTTACTTTATGTTGTTTTCAACTCTATTAAAATATAAAAATGTTTATTAATTTTTTAATAATAAAAGAAGAACCATTAGGGCATTTGAAGAACATGGAATGTCTTCCAAGTACTCCACTTACAATATTCTCCTTATTTACTTGTTAAATTTGAAAAAACAAAGTACGTAGAAAACAGTACACTTGGAGGACATTCCCTGTTCTTAAGATCCCATGGTGGTTCTTCTTTTATCGCTAAAAAATTAGTAAACATTCCTATGTTTGGGGGACATGGAATACCTTCGAGGTGCACTGTTTTCTACGTACTTTTAATTTACTTAAAAATCTTAAATCTAACTAATAGGACCATCAGGGGTCTGGGAGACATAGAATGTCCTCCAAGTATACTGCTTGCTACGTACTCTTAATTTATTTAAAAATCTATACTTCAAACTTTATTTTTCCAAGTTTAACAAATAAATGAAAAGAATGTTAGTGGAGTACTTGGAGGACATTTCATGTCCTCCAGATCCCCTGATGTCTTTCTTTCATATTGTCTATAAAAATATTTAATAGTTATTAAAGAAAATCTAACTCTAACTCTAATACAAGAACCCAATTGGTAAACAAAGTTGCTAAATTGTCTTCTGTGGATAATGGATAATGAACATCTGATGACACAATATATGAACTTCTTCAAAATAATCTTCATCTGCCGATTAGTAGTAATGTTCTTTTATTTTCCCTGATTGCTAGGAACTTTGGTCTAGAAATTGATACTGATATTCGATTCCGCTCTCATATTACAGTACCTGGAGGACGTTCTATGTTTTTGCTGTTCCTTTTTTATGTTGTTTTTTAAAGTTTTGTTTCAATATAAAAAAAATATTTTTAAGAAATTAAAAGTAGTTTCAGAAAAAAACTAAAGGTACGTAGATACCTGGAAGACTTTCCATGTCCCCAGACCCCTTGGTGTCTTTCTCTACGTTGTTTTCATCTGTATTCAAACATAACATTTTAACTAAATTCAAATATAAGAATGTTTATTGATTTTTTAATAATAAATGAAAGACCACCAGCGAGTCTGAGGAACATAGTGTTCTCCAAGTGTATTGTTTACTACGTACTCTTAATTTATTTAAATTCATTACATCTAACTTTGTTTTCCATCGGGGATCTGAGGAATATGGAATATCCTCTAGGTACTCCACTAACAACATTATTCTTATTTAATTGTTAAATTTTAAAAAACAATGTTTGAAGTAATGATTTTTAAATAAATTAAGAGTACGTAGAAGACAATATACCTGGAGGACATTCTCTGATTTTCAGATCAGTAAAATCAGTAAACATTCCTATGTTTAAATAGGGTTAAAAACAACGTAAAAGAAGAATCACCAAGGGATCTGGGGGATATGAAATGTCCTCCAGGTACTCTGTAAACTACGTTTTTCTTATTCGTTGGATTTATTTAGACAAATAAAAAATATTTTTTTTAATTTTATATTTTAAAATAAGTACCTGGAAGACATTCCATGTCCTATAAACTCTGATGGTCTTTTTGCTTGTTGAAAATTTACAAACATTCTTCTATTCAAATAAAATATAAAACAACATAAAAATAGAACCACCTGGTACAGCTGTACTGTCTTCTATTTTATGTTTTTTTTTTTAATTATTATTACAACAAAGAAATGTTAATGAACCACTAGAATATATTACAAACTGTAAAATTCTTATTAATTGATTACTTGTCTTGAAAATGAGGACATCAGAGGATCTAAGAGACATAAAATGTCCTTCAAGTTTATTGCTATTTATGTACTTTTAAATAATTTTTAAAAATATGGACATTCTCTCGTTTTTTTCCTTTATCAATCAATAAGAAGAACATATGTAACGAGTACACGGAGGACATTCTATGTATCCTACATTTTCAGTAGTTCATATCCTTTGTAGTTCAAAATCAATAAATGTTTGTTTATTGCAATGAAGTAAAAAACAATATAAAAAGAAAAAGCCAGGGAGAAATATTTAAAATATTTTGTAATTTTAGTAAAAAATATATAAAATTATTTATTTAAAATTGCATTCTGTTTTTTAATAAGTAAAATGTAAATAAATAACTTATTAAATCAATTAAATTTTTGTAGAAATAAGTACATCTGACGAAAATTCAATGTCCTCTGGTGTTTCTTATTTTTTTTAAATTTATTATAGGTGCTGAATATTTTTAAACACCAACACCAAACAAGAAGTACGTAGTAAGTTGTGTACCTGGAGGACATTCCATGTCTCCCAGACCTCCTCTTTTTTCTAATAAAATGACGCACTTCTTGTTTAATGTTGGTATTTAAAAACACTTACAGTTCCTCTTTTAATTATATTTTATCAATCAATAAGAAAACCATAGAAAATCAAATATTTGGAGGACATTCCATATACCTCAAACTCCCCTGAGGACATGGAATGTCCTCCAAATACTCCACTAACAACGTTCTCCTTATTTACTTCTTAAACTTGGAAAAATGAAGTTTGATGAGTACGTAGAAGATAGTGCACCTGGAGAACATTTCATGAAGGACATATCTTTCAAATCAGTTCGTTTTATGTCATTTTATACTCTATTGTTCTTCTTTTTTCTTGTTTTCAACTTTTAATAAAAAAAGAAAGACCACTAAGGGATCTAAGGAACATGAAATGTCCTTCAGGTACTCCAATAACGTATAGGTGGAGTACCTAGAAAACATTATATGTTCTTCATACTCCCTGATGGTTCTTCCTTTATTGTCAAAAAATCAGCAAATCCCTATGTGTGAATAGAGTTGAAAACAACATAAAATAAGGAGCACCAAGGGGTTTGGAGGACATGAAGTTGTCCTCCAGGTATACTGTCTTCTACGTACTTTTAATTTACTTAAAAATCATTACATCAAATTTTGTTTTTCTATGTTTAACAAGTAAATAAGAAGAACGTTGTTAGCGGATTACCTGGAGGACATTCCATGTCTTCCAGACCCTTTGGTGTCCTTCTTTTATGTTGTTTTCAACTCTATTTAAACATATTGATGTTTACTGATTTTTTTAACAATAAAAGAAGATATCTCATATTGCAATTCCTAGAGAACTTTCTATGTTTTTGTTGTTCCTTTTTTATGTTGTTATTTAAAGTTTTGTTTCAATATAACCAAGTTTATTTATTTTTAGGAAACTAATAGTAATTTCAGTAAAAACTAAAGATACGTAGAATCCATTTTACCTGGAAGACATTCTCCAGACCCTATAGTGGTTCTTTTTTATGTTGTTTTATACTCTATTTGGCTAGAGAAATGTTTATTGATTTTTAATTTCAGCAAAAAGAAGAACACTAAGAGATTTGAGGGACATGGAATGTTTTCCAGGTGCACAGTCTTCTATGTACTCTTAATTTATTAAAAATCTTTACATCAAACTTTGTTTTTCTAAGACTAATAATAAATAAAAAGGACGTTGTTAATGGAGTATATAGAGGACATTCCACGTCTCCCAAACTTTCTGGTGTTTATCTTTCATGTTGTTTTCAGTTCTATATAAACATAGAGATGTCTACTGATTTTTTGAACAATAAAAAAAATAAAAAAAGAATAAGGCTGGAGGATATAGAATGTGCTCCAGGTGTTGTAACATACGTAAATTGTATAAATACATTAAGTTTTTATCTTAAATTATTGTAACATTTTTTTATCAAAACTTTTAAGTAAATTCAGAGTATAGAGATGACAGTGCACTTGGGAGACATTCCATGTTTTTGGTATTTTTTTTATGTTGTTTCTTAAAGTTTTGTTTCAATATAAAAAAGTTCATTTGTTTTTAAGAAATAAATATTAATTTCAATAAAAATACGTAGATTGCATTATACCTGGAAAACATTCTGTTTTCCACACCTTATGGTGTTTTTCTTTTTATAGTTAAGAATAGACAACATTCTTGTATTTAAAATATAAAACAAATAATAAAAACCATCACAGGATCTGGGAGACATTACTTAAAACTGTTGATAATATCCTTAATTAATATAACTTAAATCAAGAAATATTAAAAACATAGTTTGTGGAATACTTGGAAGACATTCCATGTCCTTCAAACCCCTGATGGTCCTTCTTTTATTGTTAAAAAGTCAATAAACATCCCTATATTTAAATAGAGTTTAAAACAGCATAAAAGAAGAACCACCAAGGAGTCTGGGGGACATGGAATGTCCTCCAGGTACGCTGCTATCTACGTACTTCTTGTTAGTGTTTGAAAATATTCATAACTTTTCTTTTATTTATGCTTTACCAATTAATAAAAAAAACGTAAAAAGTCGAATACCTAGAAGACATTCTATGTCCCCCAGACCCCCTGGTGGTCCCTCTTTTATGTTGATTTCAACTCTGTTTAAACATTATTTTTAAGTATTTTTAAACACTAAGAAGAAGTACGTAGACAGCAGTGTACCTGGAGGACATTCCATGTCCCCCAGACCCCCTGGTGCTCCTTTTTTTATCTTGTTTTTTACTCTTTTCTAGTAAAGTGATGTAAACTGATTTTACACGATAAAAGAAGGACCACCAGGGGGTCTGGGGGACATGGAATGTCTTCCAGGTGCACTGTTTTCTACATACTCTTAATTTATTTAAAAATCTTTACTTTAAATTTTGTTTTTCCAAGTTTAACAAGTAATTAAAGAGTACGTTGTAAGTGGAGTACCTGGAGGACATTTCATGTCCCCCAGACCCCCTGGTGTCCTTGTTTTATTGTTAAAAAATCAGTAAACATCCCTATTTTTGTATAGAGTTGAAAACAACGTCAAAGAAAGACCACCAAGGGGGCTGGGGGACATGGAATGTCCTCCAGGTGCACTGTCTTCTACGTACTCTTGATAGTATTCTTAATTTATCCAAGTTAAATCAAAGAATATGGAAAACGTAGTTTGTCGAATACCTGGAGGACATTCCATGTCCCCCAGACCCCCTGGTGGTTCTTTTTTATTATTTTATTTGACTTTATTTAACTAGAGAAATGTTTATTGATTTTTAATTTCAATAAATATATAATAATTGATTTTTTAACAATAAAAGAATGACCAATAGGAGGTCTGGAGGACAAGGAGTGTCCTCCAGGTGCACTGTGTTTTATTTTGTATTGTTTTTTAATTTTATTACAACAAAAAAAATGTTGATAAACTACTAGAATACATTACAAACTGCACAACTTTTATTAGTTGATTACTTGTCTTAAAAATGATGATTAAGATTTTTGCAATGAAACTCTTTGGTGTTTCGTCTTTTATGGTGTTTTTTTAACTTTAATTTAATCCATTTTTTAAACAATTAAAAAAAGACCAATCAAGTCTTTTTATTACTTGAAATTAATAAACAACACTAGATATATTAAAATCAATGTGCTTTTAATCTCCAAGTGCACTATCTTTTACATACTCTTAATTTATTTAAAAATCGTTATATCAAACTTATTTTTTTCATGTTTAATAACAAGTAAATAAGGAGAACGTTGTTGGTGGAGTACCTGGAGGACATTTCATGTTCCCTAGATCTCTTAGTGTCCGTCTTTTATGTTGTTTTATACTTTATTTTAATCGAAGAATGTTTATATATTCTTTATTTCTAATTTCTTAAAAAATCTTATTCATACTCTTTGTTTGCCAAAGTAAATCTAACGAATAAGAAAAATGTAATTTATGGAGTACCTGGAGGATATTTCTTATTCTCCAGAATCTCTGATCTTATTTTTTATGTTGTTTTCAATTTTATTCAAATGTAAGAATGTTTATTGATTTTTTAACAATAAAAGAAGGACCACCAGGGGGTCTGGGGGACATGGAATGTTCTCCAGGTACTTTGTAAAATTTTTTTTTTGTTCGTTGGATTTACCTAGACAAGAAAGAGTATTAATAAGATTTTTAAATACATGTAATGTACAGAAAATAAATAAGAAGAATGTAGATTGTGGAGTATCTGGAAGATATTCCTTTATTTAACACTCTTCATAACACTTGTTTTACAAGTTATTACAATTTTTAAATATAAATTTTAAGTAAGTAGATGACTCTATATATGAAGAAATATTTCTTGGTAGTCTTTATTTTACTCTTTTGTAATGAAATATTGTTTACTTAATTTAAAAACTAAAGAGTACACTTTCATTTACGTATTTTTAAGTTACATTTATACTAATTTAGAAAGTGAGAGTGTCATTAAGAATTTTAAATATAAATTAAAAATACATATATGTTAGTGTACCTGGAAGATATTCCAGGTTCCAAAGAATTAATCCTTTGTCTCCCAGACAATGTTTATTGATTTCTAACTTCAATAAAAAGAATAACACTAGAGAATCTGGGAGACATGGAATGTCCTCCAGGTGCACTGTCTTCTATGTACTCTTAGTAAATTCATGTAGAAATTGGTTTGAATTTAGTTTCAAGAAATGATGATTTTATATTTATTACATATATTCTCTGATGATGGTCACCACCGTGATAGAAACTTGGAAATTCTCTAATTTTATTAGTCTTTAGACTTTTTAAATTAATTTTCAGATAATTTATTTAAAGTCAATTACATCCTTTTTATAAATTGGATTTAATCTTCAATGTTTCAACAATGGAACCTAAAACACTTT
>JAUIMW010003033.1:0-10015 GCA_033557785.1 Enochrus cinctus | reverse complement strand
GAAGCCCTCCAGAAACACCTTTTGCAATAAATTCTTCGTCACTGCTTTTCGAAATCACAGATCCATCACTTGAAATTCTATGAAATGGAATAATATGCATAGTATACTAGTGGTACCATATGGACCCACCTTTTCAAAAAATAAAAATAAGGTGAAAATTGCTGAATTTAAGTTTTGTATTTATTTACATGTAAAAGGAAAACATAAGTAATCAATTTATTATTTACCCATTTTTGCAATTCAATATTTAAATACAAAAGTTAGTTATTAAAAATTCACTGTCTAGAACCACTACGACACTTGTTTACATCTGTGACTGCAAAGACAATAACCAATGTGCGTAAATTTCAATCATTTTCGTGTTGTAACATGTTTTAATACAAGATTCACGCAAATAATTTATAAATAGGTGGTTCCAGTGCGAAGCTACTAGGAGTAAAAGGGTTAATGGAAGTGATGAACTTGGTGATTTAATAATAAATTTTCAACATTTGACATCAATTTAGTAAGATTTAATCTCAGATCTCCTCGGTTAATGATGTCCAGTTTGTTTCTTTATTTGTTACGAGATTGGAAACTACGCTGAAACCCCTTTCCACTAGGTATGAAGATGGAAAAGTAACAGGTATACCTTTTCAAAGCCAAAGTTGCTGATATCCGTTTTTAAACTTTACCTTAAGTTTTCGCTAGTACTTATTCCCATCACCCTAAATTTTTTTTTGCTGACATTTACCTCTTGCAGGTTTTTGTCGACCCCTGGGGATCAATATAGACCACTTTGGGAATCACTGGCCTAGATGATGCTTATTAAAAATTAAGTTATTTAGATTAATATTGTTCAAGTTGAAATGTTATTTGTTGGTGATCCTGGGTTTTCTATATTTTTAATTTTGTTCTTTACATTCTCTAATCCTGTGTGGATATTCAAAATCTTTTTAGGAGTTCTTGTGGTGTAACTTTTCTTACTTCTAATAAGAATTTTTGAGATTTGTGGTACTTCAGGTCTTTGAAGAATTTTCCAAATTTAACTTGAATTTTGTGATCCAAAGAAATTCTATTTTTTATTATTATTATTATCATTAATGCTTGGAGTGCAGATAAAGAATATGGTACTATCAAAGCTTTTTGTTCTTCATGTGATAAAGCTAATGACACCATCTCTCCAATAACACAAAGCTCAGCCAAAAAAAAACAGAGCACTCACTCAGTAACTTAAACAATAATGTTTGGTTATACTTAGGACAGAAGACTGTACTGTATTGGAACCTCCAAGCCTCGACCCATCTGTATATAAAACAAGAAAGTCACTCTACCTCTCCCAGATGAGCTTAATAAATTCTTTCTGGGTAAAAGTGAATAGAAATAGATCGTATAGTTCCCAGGGCAATTCAAACTGATACATTTTGAAATCTGTATACACTTGACAAAGTGAAATAAGATCTGATTATAGCCCTATACATTGTCAACATAAATAAAGAATGTGCACCCCATCATGTGTGACCCAATATCTTAATTTTAAGCCAGGATTACATTTTTCAGTTATAAAGTTAACATGAGATTTCCACAATAGCCTAGAATCCAAGATCATTCCAAGAAATTTAATCTCCCTTGCAATATGTAAGATTTGATCCTCATAATAAATTCGTCTTTCTAGTAAACTAGAGATCTGAAGATTGTTAGTATTAAGCCAATCCCAAAGAAACTCCAAATCACCAGTAAGATCTTTAGAGTAAATAACAAGGAACTCAGAACAGCTCCCTATCGTAAATCCCCTTAAACTGTTCTTTCAAATAAAATATCCCCACCACAAGTGAATCTTAGTTTACAAGCAGAAAAAGCTTGGAGTAACTTTTGAATGAATATGCTACTCAAATCCAAAAACAAAGCAGAAGTACTTTCATCACCACAAAATCCATTAACTACAAGCAACCCTTGCAGAAACCAGCCTAAGTATATGCAATGAGTTGGTAATGTTCAACCCACCACTCTAAATGATTTTTTTTACCTAGAAAGAGCTATTGATCTGTATGAAGAAGCCAATTCAGGGAACTTGTTACCTTTTAAAATAGGTACAATAATTTGTGTATTCCATTCAGATATCTATTCTCAACCAGTCCATATTTCGTTAAAAATATTAAGTAGATATTTTCGAGCAATTATATTTCGATATGTTCCCTAATCTGACCCAGAATAGAGGGGCAAGAGATACTGTAGGTACTACCCTTTTCATTTATTCATTTCTTTTGTATTAATTCAAAATTCTTCTCTTTACACTATCGTATTCTTGTTTTACTAACTAGATTCTATTCTTATAGTTTAAAAAAATTGTAAATTTTTAGCCAGTCCTTAATATTTTTTAATATTAATTGAAGCAATTACAAGTGCAATATATCTAAGAATTATTAAAACAAAGCAATGAAAATTTTTACATATTTTTATTTGCTTCTTAAAGATAAAATTCAGAAAAAAGTGAATATTTTGGAATGAAAATAGAAATACAAAAAAAACACACATTGATGTTTTGAAATTTTTATTTAAAAAAACCATATAGTTTTTTCTATCATACGGAATCATTCTAACTCATTCAGCCCTATACAACACTAATGATAGTTACATAATTATTTATTTTAATATTACGCCCTATATATACAAACTGGTCTATATAACTCTCTCATTTCAAAATAACTTTACAGATATCTTTTAAATTTTTGCTTACTTTCGATTTTAGAACACTTTCTCACAGTATCAGTCTTATTACAGCTAGAAAATATCACACACAAGTGTATTAATTATTGAAACAATCGACAAATAGATGTTTGCACATGTCATTCATACTCCTGGACAATTGCCGTACATCACATATGGGGGGATTAAAACCGTTATTCAAAAGTTTTCGTCCAGATGTATGACGAACCAGCAACTAAAAACGTAAAAACTTCTTTAAAAAAAAAAAGTTTTTATGTTTTCTTTTTATTATTTATTTTTATTTAAAAAAAAAACAATACATTCCAACAAAACTTCCATATTTATTTTTTTATTTAAAAAAATTTAACCCTTGATAACAAGTTAATTGATTTGAAGTGCTTCACTAATTTACAATCGTATTTTTCAATTAACTTGTTAAAGCATACAGCATGTGATTTTTTATTTTAGTTTACATGACAAACGACAGTATATACATTGCTTAGCCTAGAAAGCCAATAAAAAAAAACAAATATGGAAGTGTTTTGCTAGTTTGTGACAATTTTTTTTATTAAACTTTCTGTTTAATAATTGACAATTATTTTACCAGAGCAACGGTGTGTCTTGCAATTTAGTGTAGGGTTGCAGTGATGACCACTCAATATAAAATGAGGTTGTCAACGCTGCTCCCGTGGAAGCCACACCGCTACCAAAAAGGTGTACATACATTTTTTGATATCATTACAGAAAAACAGCATCCTAAACTTACAACGGTAGAACCTTTTTTTTTGCTCGTCAACGAAATCTGCACGTCTAGTACAATATCATTTCCTAAAGGATGGGATATTTATCTTAAGCTAAGTACGTATTTAAGTACTATACAGGATGGAAAACATGATTGCTTTCGAAACGTTTCGATGAGTGCTCAAGAAAACGTTTCTGAAAAGTGGTATACAAAGTTTTTAAGGAAAAACAACTCGTTTTTGAGTCAAAAACTACTAAGAAAATAGTTTGTTTTATTATAAATACAATAAGTACGTTTATACATACATATTCGAGAGAAATATATACAGTTTCATGCAAAAAAATTAGCTATTTTTCTGTAAGTTGCATCATTACGACAGCTTAAAAGTTATACAAATTTGTAACATCATGCATATTTCATTTGGAAAAACTTCCAAAAATAAAGGAGATATTCACATAGGTTTTGATTAAAATGGATTCTCCTTTGGGTTAATGTTACACCATGATTATTTCATGTTAACCGGCCATAAGGGGCCTCAATTGTTATTATGATTTTATAGTGCTTACAAATAAAAATGCGGTTTGAATACAAATTTCTTTATAGTGTACGTGTGCTCTATGAAAAAAAATAATGAGATGTTAACATTTATAATAATTTCTACTTATGTTGCATCAAAACCATCGAAAACAATTAGGAAAAAGAAAAAAAATAGATTTTTTGATTTTGGTACAACATATTAATTAATTTTTTGATATATTTTTTTAACTGAAAACTCTTCAGGAGCTTTAAAAATAGAACTTTTTGTTTCACTTGAATTTAAAAGAAAATAAACAATTGTAAATAAAAGATTCAAATTAAATTAATAAAATTTATGAACTGCATGTTCATGATCAAAAGATGCTTAAAGGCGTATTTACCCTGTGTTTTAATCGGAAAATACCCCGTTTTTAAATAGTAATTATGCTGAACACACTTTATTTTTAACAAATTTTAAAAATGTGCCCCTATTTTTTTTAATTAGCCCTCTTTACTTAAAACAAACAAGAGGGTTGTTAAAAATCAATTAAATTTAATGCTTAAAAAATGCAACAAACCAAAAATGAATGAAAGTTAAAAGATATTTAAAATAGTATATTAATTTCTTCTGAAAAATATAAACATTTTGGAAAATATAAATATTTCTATATAAAAACTGACAATGTACAACTTTTTTGTTAAGAAAAACTACAAATTTACAACAATGTTATCTTTGAATGCGAAACTCTTTAAAATTAGGAAGTTGCATTCGAAGATAACAAAATATTATTGGTACCCCATCGCAAATGCAATAAATTAATTTAAAAATAAATTATTATTTACTTTTAGAATGTTGGCACAATACATTCGTAAAAAAATGCAAGTATGAAATGTATGCAACAAGGTACCCATATCTGTCAAATTAAATAATTAATTTTCCAAAAAAAAAAAAATGTTTTTTTGAAAATGTGACAGATATGTAAAATATAACAATTACTTATAGAAGTAACATTCAATATCAACTAACTTCTTTGTTAAAATTCCACGTTCACTAGCCCTTCAACAATGATAACGTCTATAACACAAAACTGCAATTCTACAGACCATCGAATTTTCATTTTAATACTAAAAGGAATTAGAAACGAAAATACTAATAATACTTTAAGTAAACAAATACAATAAATGGAAAATCAAATGAGAAAGAAAACAAAGTTAATTGCAAACTTAAGAATCGTACGTTTGTCACGTGGTGGTTGTATCGGATTCTGTCTCTTCCTTGTTGCGGTCGCGGACGTACAGAATAATGTATTCGATGGACCAAGCCAGACAGCATAAAAATATCAAAAATGTCTGCGAATGCAGGCATATCGGATAGCTTTTTGTCATGTCTCTTATGATACCTGAAAATTATAAAAAAATGTTAATAGAAACTAAAATATTTAAATAAATAAATGAAAATTATTATTTGAGAGAAAATTAATTATTTTTTTAATTTCTGAGAACATCATTAAGTATTCCCTTTTCATAATTTAAGTTTAGTTTACCCTGGTTTAGTTTACCTGAAAGGTATTTAAAAAAAAAATACAAGTGAGAAAATGTAGATTAACTTACCTAAGATGGGCCCTATGCATACGACGAAGAGGCCCTTTCCAACCATATGCAACCCAAATGCCGCAGGTAGCTTCTCAAGCGAAGAATATTCCGAAATGCAGATGGCAAAGTTGATTAAAACGGCACCTCGGAAAAATCCACATATAATCAACCATATTAAAATTTGCGTCCAATCTGTCTGTTCTGCCATGACTGCGAACAATAGAAACACACAAATTATTCCAAGATGGAGGGAAATAAAGGTTTGACTCTTAGGTTAGGGTGGGCGGAATACAGTGCTCATAGAATTATTTCATTTTACAATTGAGTTTTAACAACAAAAGAAAAACATTATTATTAAATATTAAAAAGGAAAATAAAGTTTTTTGTACAGTAGTATTGAACAATAATTAAAAAAATAAAATAAATAATAATACAATATTAAACGAAAAGTACCGTGTCTTATAAATATATATAAATATATATATGAAATACAAAAGACTGAAGGCTTACATCTCTCGAATCGAATACGTTCGTTTACCTATATCGGATAAGACTCCAAAAGCTGCCAACAAAAATTCATACAATATTAGAAACACTGTACAAATACGAGATTACAGCTCAAATAAAAACTTCTTAAAGAAAAATAAATAAATGTCGTTAAAATTTGTTGTCTTTTGCTTATATTTTTTTGTAATTTTGGGTTGCTGCCAATTTATTCCAAAATTTAACGTCGAAATATGTGATGGTTGGTTGGTAATATAAGGAAAATATTTTTCTATTGTAAATCTTTTAATATGCATAATTTTTTAATTAAAAGGGTAAAGGAAAATGGGAGAGGTGTTTTTTTTATTTTTTATTTCCAGAATGTTTTTCGTCCATTTAATTTTAGAATAATTGACAAAACACCATTATTAAAATTTTAAAAATTTACAAAATTCAAAATTTTTAGTCGTTTAAGCCAATTATGTATTGAATTTAATTTGAAAATCGTTTTTAAAATAATAAAACAAAATAATTAAAAATACATACGTCCACATTCGTCCTTCTTGCACTCCATAAAAATGTTAAAAATAAACAAAACATAAACAATAAAGATTAATGTGCAAATAATTATAATTTTTTTATTATTATAAAAATAATTTTTCTTTTTAAATATAAAATATTTTTATAAAATTATGTGCACATTTTAATTTTTCAAAAAACAAAGAAAAAAATGTCTTACCTGATCGGCAGATGCCAAGGATAAAAATGCCAACCATAAATAACGTCCTTTTGGAGACTGTAAGTCTATCACATATGGGTGGCAAAATTAACCTGGCAAGGATGTCTGTGAGCGCCTGAACTGAAAGAAATAGAGCAGTGTCTGTCTTATCGTAGCCAATGTTAGCGAAAAAGAATGGCGTCACCATCTTGAAGTTCTGTTCGGCTACATAAAAGATAGAAAGACCAAAAACTAAATTTAAATAAATCGGATCCTTTAACAGATCCAAATCCATAAAAGTTACTATCTTTGCCCACGTCGACTCTTTTTTCTTTGGTTTAAATTCGATCGGGTCTCGCGGGAGCGGAGGAATTTTATGAGAAGTCAACTGAACGCCTGGGTAGGACATGTTCCTTCTCATGTGGGTTCCTTCGCTCACCGACAGCTTTGTTACACTTCGGGTGTCTGATGGCTGCAAAAAAATTTATAATGAGAATAATTCATCGTTAAAAGTTTCGATTTCTTACCTGAAGGTGCAACTGGAGACTCGATCCGGTAAAATCCAAACGTGAATAGCTCGACATGATGGATTCCTTGGAATCCTTGCGCCTCTTGGCGCCCATAAAACTCATGGTAGAAAAATTTCTTGGAAAAGTAGATTTTCTTGACAACGGCGGCATATTCATAGTTTGCCTTTCGTATTCAGCCAAATTTTTTGCTATAGTATTATTGCCTATTAATTTATCTCCTTCCGCCAACTCACTCTCTTCATCATCAGTTTCTTTTATTGTCTCCATTTCCTATATTAGAACAAAACAATCGTAAGAAAATTTTGATGAAGCTTTGAAGTTTCTTCATGCTTTGACATGCTTATTGTTAAATTTGATCAGGGACTATAAATTTAAAAAAATATTTATGAAATAATCTAATGATATTGAAAAGTTGACCCAAATTTGGATAATCATAAAAATCAGGAACCTAAAGAAGTATTTTTTTTTTAATAAATTTTTGGAAAAGTATGCTGTCTCAAGCAATTGATGTGATAATGTATGAAGATGATAGTGTCAGATGTATTTATACTAGGGTTACCATATTTCAGTGAGGAAATGAGAGAGATGAAATTAGGCCTTAACTATGTTTGCATAATGTTTAATTTGATTTCTTTTAGAAAAGCAATTTTGGTCAGGTAAAATCTGGTAACCCTAACTTATACAGATTTGAGAGAAGTGGGCCCTTTATGGGATTCTACATGAATGAAAATTACCTCTGTGGATGAAAAATAGAAGGACACTCCAAGCAGCTATGTAAATAATTGACAATATTTAAAATACAACCCAACATTTTCTTGCTACCTCCCCCAAAGTAACGTAGCCAACAAAATTTCAAACCATCTTTAGCACTTACCTGATGGTACGTCCCTTCTTCTTCATTTTTCATCTCAGGTACATAATGCCATTCCGCGGGTTGCAGCAAGGTCGACCCGAGAACGGCGTTAAGTGCGATACCGCCTAATATAAGTATAGCACCACGAAAACTATAAGTATCTAAAAGTATACGGACAGCTTGTGGCATCAACATCATTCCGAAGGCTGTCCCGGCCAAGGAAAATCCAACGGCTTGGCCTCTCCGCTTAACGAAATAATGATTTAAAGCTACGAATGTAGAGGATGCTGTTAAACCAACACCCAAACCTGTAATTAAAAATTATAAAAAAAAAATGTGGTTTGTTTCCTTTTTGACGGTACAGACTTACCATTAATAATACTGTAGGTAGCGAGGATATGTGTCATGCTATTTGCAGGAAATGTGGCGATGAGACCAATACTGACAAGCAAGGACCCAACTACTGAGACCTTGCGATAGGAAAAGGCACGAATAAGTGGACCCACGAAGAGCCCACTGAAGTTGATCAGTGCATCCAGCGTGCTCATTATTAATGCGGCACCTGTCGTCTCCACACCCAAGTCATTCAAAAGATCACCAAATAGCAAGCCGAAGGAGGGCTCTATTGATCTTGTACATAACTGAAATAAAAAAAAAATCATTTAAATATTCAATATTAAATAATACTTATTTAGTAATATTCATGAATTAATGTTAATTATTAACTAATATTTATGAATTAATATTAATTGTTAATTCGATCATATCTTTTAATATTAATGAATTAATTTTGATTTTAATTAATTAATATTAATTGATTAAACTTGTGACATTGTCGCCTTGAAACGTCAACTCAGATTGTCAAACCCTATTTGACATCAAAATCTCGTAACCTAGAATCTATGACATTTAGCATCTAAATAATGATAGCTGTCACAAAGTCAAATAATTTAAAAAATCTCTTGTTGGCATAATTATCTCATCAACTAGCTGTGTAATAACATTGAGGAAGGCCACTGGCCTGTCTCTGCAAAGGTGAATCAATCGTCACGAGACTCGATCAGCTGTTTTTGGTATAGACAATAGACGGTCACGTGCTTTTTGATTGACAGAGTGAGGACAGGTAGACCGTGACCTACTAGATTTCTTATAAGGCAAAAACATCTAATCACATTGCAATTGATTTTAATCAGTTCATTACTTGTATCAATCTAATCGGCGATTAGGTATTCTGTTGTCATCGACGCACGCATCAGTGAAACGAGAACGATTTTGATAAGTTTCCTGGAATTAAGAATTTCTGTAATTTGCTGCTCCCGTGTCGGCAAATTACAGAGTGGAGAGTGGATAATTGGATAAACTTAGGTTGTGTGCCCGAAGCAGATGAAAGTAGAGCTTGCAGGGAATGCAAATTAGAGATGGAGCAAATTATACAGAATTGCAAAAATATCAGTTTGCTTTGTAATGCTAACCCATGACTTCCTGTTAGATCTGAGGCGATTAGTAAGAAATGCATATGAAACGTTTAAAGAAGATTAAATTAAATATAAATGTTGGTTATTGTTTTACTAAAAGAAGTATAATATCTTTCAATTAAAAAGCACTTTCCATGATGTATATATGCATGGAACACACGATCCACTTTAATCGGGTTGCCCCAAAACACTATTCCATACCTCAGAACATTGCACACATACCCAAAGTAAGCTACAAAGCATGCCTCCATATACACATACATTATTCTGTAAAATTCGTCCAGAGACAGTTCTAGATCCGCCATCTCACGAACTGCTGTTGGAAAAACAGGATGGGAATTATAGACGACGACTACAGCATGGAAAATGATTGATGAATTGTGGTACATGGAACGTACAGGGTTGCTCAGGAAAGATGGA
>JAUIMW010003032.1:0-10015 GCA_033557785.1 Enochrus cinctus | reverse complement strand
GTGATGATGACAATGATCCAAATGAAATCTTCAGTTTAATTTTATCCAAAGTTTGGATAGGTGCTACATATTCTTCAGTGATTTATGTTACTGCGATCATCATCTTGAAGCGATTCATAAATAAAGGTTTTCTTTGGTGTATTCACTCTGTAAACTATCTCTACACTTTACACAATTTCACAACAGACTTTACAATTTAAAATGCCTCACAAAATTATACAAGAATAATAAATGTCTTAATTGAATTGCAGGCAACAAAATGATAAACAATTATTACTTAGTAAGCATGTTATGACATAAAGTTTTAGATGACATGTTTCGTATTTACATCTTTCCGGGAATTATTTGATATACCTTCGTTCTTTAAAAATGTGAGAATGAAATAGCTTCATTTCAGTAAATAACGAAATAGCTATTGAATGTTAGGAGTATCCATTCTCAATTCTTTTATCTCCTATACATTTCCAGTAGTGATTCTGCTGTAAATTCCAATCTCGCTGATAGTTCATAGTTCGAGCTTGTTGACCCAATTTTGTGAATCTCCGCTGTTATTTTAGAAGTCTGTTATCTACACTTGTGCGATTGCGTTAATGAGAAATTATATTTTCTCTCATTGCACCACGTTCTCCAATATTTTATTTTTTTTCGTTTTTCTTTGGAAAAATAACATGAAAATATTTTCAAATTGGAAATGAAATTGTGTTGTATCATTTGCAGTTTATTTATTTCAATACAGAAATAAACGAGCTGTGACAGTCAATATTTTATATATTATTTATGTTAATTAAAAAAAAATGTTTTTATTTCGAGCAATCTGTTTAATAGTTTTGCATAATATTACCCTTAATACATATAATTCCGTTCAAGATATTTCTTGAAATATGTTTTTCAATCTATAGAATTGATGAAACCAAGATAAAAAATAGAGGACTTATCGCTTGAATTATAATTAGTAAAACAATTATTATTTTGCTTGTTTAGTTGCCGGTGTGAAAAGAGACACGTTTTTGCTAGATAGGGTTCATGTCTTAGCTTAGCTCAAATCATCATTTTTGAGAGCGTCACACGTGTTATTCTACACAACAGCACTGGTAATCTAGAATAAACTTATTTTGTCCCAATGCTCATATTGTATCGGAAGAACTAATATGCTTTACATGATCGATTAAAAAATAGAGGATTTATCGCTTGAATTATAATTAGTAAAACAACTATTATTTTGCTTGTTTAGTTGCCGGTGTGAAAAGAGCCACGTTTTTGCTAGATAGGGTTCATGTCTCAACTTAGCTCAAATCATCATTTTTGAGAGCGTCACACGTGTTATTCTACACAACAGGACTGGTAATCTAGAATAAACTTATTTTGTCCCAATGCTCATATTGTATCGGAAGAACCAATATGCTTTACATGATCGATTACGCAATGGCACATATTTTAACCAACGGGGTCAAATTTGAGTTTTTATAAAATCTTGCTCACAGAGAAAGTCGCTAAAGCAAAATTACTGCTTATTTAATGTAACAAGATTTTACGAAATACTCAAATTTGACACCGTTCGCAGATATATCAAACATTTTTAAAACATCAAAATGCTTCGTATTAAATCTCTAATTAACTAGGTTAAACTAATTAGTGCTTCCATAGGAATTACCGCGTTAGAGAAAAATTACTGCTTATTTGATATAACGCAAAATTTAAAAAAGTCAAATTTGATACCGTTGACAGATATTTCACGTCGACGTTCACGTCAAAATACCTAATGCCTAATTAATGGCTACACAGTAAATAAAATGCATAGTAGTAAACCAGTCCTATAGTAAAGAATAGCATATGTGCTGCTCATTAAAATAGTGTATTACGTTTAGCCGAGACGCGAAATGTGACTAGCGAAAGCGTGACTTTTCTTTCCAGTTGTTTAGTTAGTCTTCCAGGTCTTTATATTTGGGAATCAAACAGATTTCTATACATAATTGTTGTGACATTTAAATATTTCCAATCAATTTCTCTGAATTTATTCGCCTTTTAAAACTATTTGAATTAAATACCAAAATATATTTTTTTCAAGTTATTTACAGCACTAGCAATATTTGAAACTTTTATTATACACGTACAATAATAAAATTGATTTGTAATTATTTTAATATATTTTTATATTGACATGTAATTACGAAGTTGCACATTTACCTGTATTATGTAGAATGCACGAATAATGAAACATTCTCCAATGTTTTTTTTTATTGTTTCGCTGCACTGCATAACCGTAAGTAGTAATTTATAAAACATACAATTTTTTAGTGAGCGTTGCTTTATCAAATTATTTCATGTTAATTAACATAAGTAAACTAATTAGCAGCATTTTTGTATTGTCTGTATCTGTCCAATAGACACGAATGGAAGAGAGTATTTATTTTAGTTTTTCTGTAAGGAAGAATTAAATCAGATGATGCACACAAAAGAGGAATGTAAGCGCTCGCTTTGTGCAATTGCTGGATGAAGTGGTAGGTTATTGTTAAGCTTCTCCAGTATCGCCCATGTAATAAAATTACGTACTTATGAATGCCTTTTTATTAATTAGCCACGACTGTCATATCAAAGACGTAATTTCAGAAATTTTCTTTTGACGGGAACCACTGAACTGATTTCTTAAAAGCTAACATTTAAATATTGAAATAATATAATATTATATATTATACCTACTAATTAAAAGCAACTACGTACAAAATGACCAATTTATATTTTTTTAACAAATAAGATATTTTTATTCGATAACGAAAGCTGTAGGCTTATATCATCGGGCCCTATTTTAATCAGTAATCAGCTAAATCTATCTGGCTGTATATAAAGCCAACCTAGTATAACCTTTACTAACAGATTACCGATTATTAAACACCATTTGTATGCGTCTCATTACCGTCAAATTTATACCTTGAGTCGTAAACCTTCCCGCATTTAACAGATGTTAAATGCTGCTTGTGCCTTATACAGTTGAAAGAACTTTGTTAATGAACTTAACGCATATCAGATAATACATTTTTTTATTCTCATACCAAATTCTATTCTTACACCCACATTTCTTACTTTAGGTAATTGAAGTAAATACAATTTTTATTCTGACATATTGTATTACAGAAAAAATAAATGTAATTTAAAGGAACTTTTATTGTCTTTTTAAACTAAGTATTGATCTTATTTGTTTGCAACAATAGTTATTATGAACATATCCCTGGAAACTGGACGTCGTTGAGTGGATTTTTTTAATGTTTTTTTTTGTGAAAATTGGAATAATTGTACATATTTTTTATTAAAATAAGTAGGAATTTTTCACATAATCATAATAAGATTATACAAACATTTGAGACAGCCCTGAATAAAACCGTAAAATTTAACTTATGTAGCATTGTTAAATAAGATGTTTTTGCAAACAAATATAAATTTAGTTGTCGAACAGCACCTAGTGAAAATCATAATTAAGCTTTAATTCTACTGCCTTGCAATATTTTGCATTTTCAAAATTTATATCTATTATAATTCACTCAGAGTGCTGATTGCTTTATAATGAAGCATATATTTCTCAAAACTTCATTTCGGAGGCAGCAATTTTTAATTGCATTATTGATAATAAAACATGAATAATCGGTAATTTTTTTAAATTTTATTCAAATTTATTCACTTACCTTACGATTCTTCCACATTTAACAACCCTACAATCTTCGGTGAGGTCCTTTGTGGGTGTTCAGAAAGTGCAGGTACGCGACCTGGCAGTAAGTCAGTGAGTCTCTGAGTTTATAATAAGAAGTTAATTAATTTTATGATCAATTCGTTTGGGGCGAGTGGTATTTTCAAACTAAAATCTTTCTGTCTAAATCTAGCATATCTATTTACAATTGTAATTACGATTGCGCTAAAACGGAAAAAAATAAATAAAAAATATTACTCTTATATTTATATTTTATTTATTGTTAGTGAAAAAATTTTTTGTTTATTCTTGGGATTAGACGACGATTGGGAAAAAACTTTTATTTCATTTCCAAATTAATTTCGACTTTGTTCTAAGTCTTCCTCGGTGGTGTAATTAAGCTACAAAAAGTAGATTTGCATAAGAAACGACTACAAGTTTTAAGATTTTTAAGTTTATTTTGGTGTAAAACTTCAAAAACAGCGGAGATCTTCGAAAACAGTCGAATAAGAACAACAAAATTGGACTGTTAGTAGTTGATATTTTCTAAATTTCACAAATACTTCGATTTATTTTCTAAATCTTCTACAGGGTGCAAACTACAACAATAAATTAATACGTTTCTAGATCAAGTTAAGTTGGAATTATATATTCCTAAAATAAATTTAATTACTTAACATATTACAACTGTGAAGAACTGGGTCAAGCGATTTAAACAGAAGGAACGAACAAACACAAATAAATAGCACACATGAAACTTGAATGTCGGCTACCATGTGGAGAAAATTTTGTCAGTCTTGAATTTTGTCAGCAACAAGTCTCGAAAATAAACTGTTGTTAGAGGAGAGCAAAAGGTTAGAAATACCAACATTCAAAGAAAAGCGGGCATATTCAAAATGAACGAGAAAAAAAAAGAGATGCAACTCAAATTAGTGACGTACACTATCTGTGAAGAACTGGATCAAGCGATTTAAACAGAAGAAATGGACAAACACAAATAAAAATCACACATGAAATTTGGTCGTTGGTTACCAAAATTTTGTCAACCTTGAAATTTGACAGCAACATGTCTCGAAAATAAGCAGTTGTTGGGGAGAGAAAAACAGTCAAAGAAAAGCGGGCATATTCAAAAGGAACGAGAAAAATAATTTGAAGAGTTGCAACCCAAATTACAAACAGGTGCTGGAGTTGCTGATCTTAACAGAAAATGAATGAAATAGGGGAAAGAGGGAAAGAGAAGAAAACATACAACCGTGCGAAACTAGTCAAACAGAATCAAAGACGAACGGAGGTTTGTCGTTTTTGTCAAGAGTGAAAAGACAAACAGTCGACGTCCTGAAATTCAGGGTATTATTAAGAAAAAGATTAATATAGTAAGCCTCCAAAAAAAGGTGTTTGTTCCTGTTTAACACTCTGTCTACGACTTTTACGTTGTCATAATCAACTTGGTGTTTGGAGTTGACGACATGTTGAGCCAAAGCACAACGCTCAAGGTGTAATCTGGTGTCAGACCTGTGACCAGCAATTCTCTTCTTTAAAGTATGTCCAATGTCTCCAATATAAAACTTAGGACAAGATTTACTTTTAATGGCATACAGAACATTGGAGTTGTAAAGAATGGGGGTTCTGCCTTTCATACAAGTATAGAGCTCAGCAATCTTGATGACATTACCATTAGCGATGACCAAATCAGAGGAATTTTAGAGAATATTTACAATTTTAGGAGTGAGATCATGAATATAAGGTAGTTTTCTGTACACGGGGGCATTTATTGGTTGTGTGGGTTGAGAAGATGTGATCTCGGAGATCAAAGATGATGTTGCTCCTTTTTTACTCATCTTTGACCTCCGTCAACTCCAAACATCAAGTTTATTATGACAACGTAAAAGTCGTAGACAGAGTGTTAAACAGGAACAAACGCCTTTTTTTAGAGGCTTTGATTTTGTTGACTAGTTTTGCACAGTTGTACGTTTTCTTCTCTCCTCTATTTGTTCATTTTCTGTTAAAATCAACAACTCCAACCCCTGTTTGTAATTCCTTCTGTTTAAATCGCTTGACCCAGTTCTTCACAATTGTAATACGTTAAGTAATTAAATTTATTTTAGGAATATATAATTCCAACTTAACTTGATCTAGAAACGTATTAATTTATTATTGTAGTTTGCACCGTGTAGAAGATTTAGAAAATAAATCGAAATATTGGTGAAATTTAGAAAGTATTAACTAAGTTTTTTAAGAAAAACAGAAAGGTGGTGCATCATTTACTACATAACTCACCTATTTTGTCGTTTATTGTGCATAGATGTAAAATAAGGGACAACACACATAATTAATGGCATAAAATAAAATAACATTAAAATTATGGTATAAAGAGAAATCTTGCTACCATGCACTAGTTTTGTTGATTATGTTCGTTATGTATAATATGAATTACTTATTTTAAGCAAAAATAAACTTTTGTTTGTCCACTAGAAAGTTTTCTCTCAAAATAATTAAATATCAGAATAAGAAAATTAATTCGTCATAAAAGTTTAATCAAGACACAGCGGTACGATAAAATTGATAGATTTTTTATGTGCCTGTAAAATATGTGCTATAGTTTATTGCCAAAAGCTACCGTGACATTGAATTTGATTGATCTAGAAGTATTTCTGTACCTACTTAATTTTTCACGTGGGTGATTATCGAGCGAAGGGTTGATAAAATGTGATTAACTATCACAATATGTGCAATTTATTTCAAGGGTGGGCACACACCCTTCTAATTTATACCCAACTACTAGGAGAGGACTATGGGTAGACCGTATATTTAATTTGAATAAGTGGACCGTATGTAACTATGAAGTATAGTCTGCGTAGAGCATCCGCAGTGTAATCAAAAGCTATCTAAAAGCTTCTAAAGAATGAAACCGAAGTAATTATAAGGACCCTTAAGCAAACACGTATGCACCTTTCTAGCATGTAAAGTCACTGGAAAATAGTAGTAGTAATTTTCGAGTATCTTTTTTATAAAAATATATTGCTTTCTCTTAAATATTTGTCTCAACTTTATATTGTAACACGAAATATTATTTCTATTTACAAATGCTTTTGGCTCTATCATATTGACAATATTTGTGAAATATTTTTACATGTGCTTCTAGACATACTAAAACAAAAAAAATATTAACTACCGATCGATCACGATTATAACGAAATGTATCATAAATACAATATAAATGTAATTACGTAAACAAGTAACAAAACTACGGAAATTAGTTCTAAGGTACAACTTAATAAAGGTTTTGTCATCGACACAAAACTTTTCTAGTTATTTAAACGTATAATTACACTATTATGTTATCGATATTTCAATATGTTAACATGAATTGTCCATTCTGTTATTCATATTTAATGTGTATTTCATTTTGTTTCAGGTAAGTTTCCTGAAATTTTTCAACATCACCTGTAATATTACCCTAAGATAAATATCGGAATCCAGACGAATTAATAATACAAATATTCCCGTGAAGTACTTAAATTTTCGTAACAGGTTTGTAAACTATGTATTATTATTTCGGGAATGTTATCAAACCTTTTTTGTGCCGATAAAGGACTTTCAATTTTCATCTCTTTGATTTATTCTAACGGCTGCGTAGTATATTTAAAGACTTGACGTTGAGTACATTATCAAATTAGTGTAGAGAAAAGTTTAGAATATTAACAGTAATATAGTAAGCATATTGTTTCGCCTCCATCCATTTTTACAACATTGCAAATAAAATAACTTTATTTTTAATTATAAGCAATACTATATTTTATATTTCGAATATAAAAATATATATTAGTTGTAGTAGAGCTATTCAGTAGTAACATCGCAGTAATTTAATTATCACAAAATTTGCGAAGCCGAAGAAGTGAAATTGGAGCATGGCTGCTGACACGAGCAGGCGTTGCATGCACGATGCAGCTTGTCATAACAAATCTTAATCAAGTCGACACAGCCTAGTGAGTTTAGGCCTTGAGGGCGGAAAATATACATTACACGTGCTTTGATATAAATAGTAAAGTTTTCAGTTCTATAATTGACAATGATTTATTATCTTTCCAATTTTAGTGTTTACATTGTACTTCCGTCTACTTAGAATAAAAGATACGTGATTTTTATATTTAATTTTCGTCCAAAATATTGGTTTATTTACATTTTTATTTTCTGCATAGAAGAGCCCTAAAAGTTGTATCAATATACAAATTTGAACCCTTCCAAATAATAAGTACATTTGCATCTAAATTTGTTTCAATAATATTTCTATATATAATATATCCATCTCACACTGTTTACACAGACATTTCGACATTATAAATAATGATATACTTTTGAAACACCTGAAAGGCGGCCGGACTATTGCGAGTAAATTTATTACATATTGTTTGGCCGAGCTAAATTTGTTGAGGGTCATCGTAAATTGGTTTGGACAATCAATTTTCAAAGGTTTCAGTTTTGCATATTACATGCATACAAAAATTTTAAAAACAATAAACAAATTAACTGTTTTCAGGATTAATTTGTAATAATAGTAATGTAAAATTGATTCAAATTGGTCAAAAAACAATTATTGTTTTTTTTGCGAACTTTTGCGATATCTAATTTCCAAAATAAATTTATTAAAACACAAATCATTTACCAAATCAGTGTATCTATACCCTCTAAGTATAGCGTTTCTTTTTGGAGTAAGTATATAGATTAGTAATGTTATCTTGTTTTATATTGCCCGTATATATCACTGTCGATAATAATACAAAGGGAGCTATCATATACAACCACTACTGCCTACAAGCGCAGCCCTACGAAATACAATCGCCGCGCTGTACCACATGATGAAAACAAATAGGACGCGTTTAGAATTTTCGTTTCAGTTAGTAGCACCTCCGATGTTGTTTGATTTGAATACACAATTTATATGTTTATAATTAGACCACAAAATTTCAACTAGCTATGCGCGTTTCTAAATATTGATTTTCATAATAATTGTTAAGCCAAGATATATTTCTTTAATAATCTTTATTAAATTATATAATAATAACACATATATATATATAAAAATAATTAAGCTCGTAAAGTGAATTTATCCTATCTACAAAAAAACTTTACTCCACAGAAAGCAGGTTTTGCGACAGAATCACTTAACTTTTAACCAAAAACTTATTTAATAACACTTGCTACTGTCTCCTTTTTAAGATGCCGCTAAAATGCGACAATACATTGCCATTGCACAAGTACAAGTGCTCTCACACACTGCTTTACTAGAGTAATTTTCTTCAAAGATGACATACAGTCTCAAATTGTAATCCATTGTAGAAATTTTACAGTGCGTTTAAAATTATTTTTATATCCATAAATAATATTTACCTTGGAAAAACCATAATCGGAATTGAGTAACCATTGACGGCAACATTCCCTAGATACATTTAAACCTGCATGTTGGTTCCCTTTTCTTGACATTTTAGCGAGAAGTCTTCGTTGTCTTTCAGCCACTTCTTTCGGTCGCCCAGTACTTTGATTATGTCATCTACTATCGATTTTGATAAATTAAGTTCTGCTATTTTCCCCATTGATTTACTACTACCATTTTGTGATATAATTTCCACATTATTTTGGCCGTTACTATACCACGAGCCATATTATTTATTGACACATCAATGTAGTGAATTGCCAACACTCATGCGAACTGTCAATTTCGCTTTTCCTCAAGTCTGCTTAACTTTAAAATTGAAAAAGTATTGTGCTCGAAAATTAATTTGTCGGTAACTTTCAATCATTTCAGATTAATTATTTTAAATTGTTTGTGGTTTGTGTTGTTTTTGGTTTAAAGTGACTGTCAAGAGGCAAAAAAGATTTTACTAAGGTTCGTAGGGCGCGTTTACATACAAACCGCACAACATCTTACAAAACATTCACAGCTTGACCATTAATGAACAATACCATTATTCAGATGACTGAAGGTAATAAAACTTAAGCAGTTGATACCTTGTGCGCATTTTTATTTGTAAATTAAACGAGCGTGAACCAAATTCTTAAAAAACATCCTCACAAACCTTTGCCTTTAGTTTACTTGACATTGTAGTTCCTTGACAGGTCGCGCCAAAGATGCTGTGTTTGGTGTAAACGCGGGGTTACATGTTCAATTAGGCAAGCTCAAGGTAGTTAGAACTATTTACTTTTTTGAATATTGTGCTTTATTGTAATTAACACCTCTGTTTAATTCTAATAAAGATTTAATAAAATTGAAATGTTGATTCAGATAGAACAAAATATATATATGTATATAAATATGTATATATATATATATATATATATATA